>BGPR01035014.1:0-16181 GCA_013235015.1 Araneus ventricosus
TGTCTTATCGCTGTAATATAAGCAGTCCAGTTATTTTCTAGCCATACCTTCTATGCTATCGAAATTTGAACATTATACGATATGATATTTCAAACGGTATCTGATCTGCTTGACTGAACAATTTTCAGAAGGATTCTCATATGTATCACAGGGTAGATCTAAAAATTTTTTTTCAGAATTTCAAAACCTACCTATGCGGAAAAGATGTTCTATGGTATGAAGATTAAGAGAAAAATAATAAAAAAATTAAATTCAAAATTTAATACTGCCTCAAAGGGGGTTGAATTTTCGAAAAATAAGATTGTTTCTGTTGATTATTTTATTTTGGTACAATATGCTGCTCATTATTTAGATTTTGGAGTACAATTTGCTTCACATTATATTCATACAATATGTTCAGTGTCAACGAACAAAAATCAAATCAAAATCCTGTAATTGTAATTCATGATGCATGAACTGCTCTATTTTTTGTTTTAGCAATTATAGGTATTTCTAAAATATTTGACACAAATATTTGACAATTCAAATAATAATTTGAGGTGACAATTTTTCATATTAATGTTAGAGAATGACATGAAAGTGCGATTTTTATTACCATTTGTGTTCACTGTTTCGAAACTAATAAATTTCTACAAGTAAAAGATAAAAAAAAGGCTTCGAAAATTTCTCAATTTTATATGTGTGATATAAAGTCAATTCTAAAAGACCGTTTCGTTATTATTTGGTATATTTCATTATTGATTACATGAAGACATCAAGAATATCTTTACAATCGATCAGATAATACAATATCTTTAAAATACTCTGTATCGTTTAACAGGATTCGATTCGTTGATAATATTATGCATGTTTCTTCATATCCTTAAAAACAGTACAGTTTTCAATGGTGCTTATAGTATGTCAAAAATAGCAGCATCCGGAACTAATAAAGTTTGTTCGTAAATTTTACAATTTTAATTCAGAACCGTTAAAAGCTATTTAATTCCGATTCTATTATTAATTGAACTTTATGGACTTATTATTCCTCATTTAACTCGAATTGTAAGCCGTTGTTGTACTATGTAAAAACAATGCATTTTGTTAAAAAATCTATTGATATTTTTAAAATGTGGTTTATTCAAAATATCCCTATAATATTTCGAACAAAGAGAAACAATAGTGTTTTTGCTTCTGTCATAGTGCTCATATTACTTATGATTGCTGCTCATAATTCCTCACGTTTATTTTAACTTTCTAAAATTGATATCGATTTTCATGAATAGCATATTTTCAACTCAATTCTCATTCCAAATTGAATGTGTGGTACTCTACCTTGGAATCTCATCAAAATTTTAAGTATATGTGACTAAGTAGCAGTTTTCAATAGAAAAATCATCCAAACTTAGTCAATTAACTATCCTCCAACTATAAGAGTGTTATTTCCACTATAGAACTCTCAAAATGTTTAAATTGGCTTTTAAGCTAAATATGAAAAAATATGAGGTGAGCCGTGCTTCTATCCTAATTTTGATTTTCTAGTATCTTTAACTTATATTTAAAAGGATTATCATACAGGCTGCTCACGGGAATCTTCTTTCCCCAATTAATTTCAGAAGGGAAAAATTGCACTCGTAAAAGTGGTGTCTGTGCAACTAAGCGGCTATGGGCTACACTAGGAGACCACTTACAGCGTCACCTAGCACCAAAATACAAAGTTGACATTGAAACGTGAATTTGTTTAGTCACGTTTTCCAGAACTGTGACGTCACCAAAAGTTACTTGTTACAAAAGTTACAGTTGTTTGTGATTAAGCTCATTGATCCTTCTTGCTAAAATTGCTTTCATTCAGCTAAAATAAACAACAATCCGGAGATGAAGCAATGGCAAGACCTCTAGAAAATCAGGTATTAAATCTTGCAGAAGTTCCAATATTGTGTTCCTGTAAATATGACCTCATAAAATACAGCTTGTTATTGCTACAAGTGCTCATATTACTTATGATTGCTGCTCATAATTCCTTACGTTCATCTTAACCTTCTAAAATTGATATCGATTTTTATTAATTGCATATGGGGAAATGGGTCAAGCAATGGGTCTTCTATCACACAAGTCATTATAACAGAAATTTATGAAGAGCATGTTTCATTTGTCCATAATTTGTCTACAAGAAAGATTCTCTGACTCCCTAAGTGGTTCGCGATAAAGTTGCATCACGCGTGAGATTCTCTGCACCCCTCGCAAGTACTGAATGCAAAGACGTTGGCGTACAGTCTACGCATGATGTCACAAATTTCGAAATAAAATAATTGTATGTTACAGCTAAAATAAACAAGAATCCGGAGATGAAGCAATGGCAAGATCTCTATAAAATCAGGTTTTAAATCTTGCAGAAGTTCCAACATTGAGTTCCTGTAAAGATGACCTCATAAAATACAGCTTGTTATTGAAAATGTACTCTAAATGTCGAACTTTGAGAGACATCCAGAAATTTCCAGAGTCCAGTAATAAGTCTTCTATTACACAAGTCATTATAATAGAAATTTATGAAGAGCATGTTTCATTTGTCCATAGTTTGTCTACAAGAAAGATTTTCTGACTCCCTAAGTGGTTCGTGATTTGTATCACGCTCAAAATTCTCTGCACCCCTCGCAAATACTGAATACAAAGACGTTGGCGTACAGTTTACGCATGATGTCACAAATTTCGAAATAAAATAATTGTATGTTTTAAGCTTTTTTCTACTTCTCATTAATGTGCATAAATATCTTTTCGTCCTAAATCGTTGATAATCTACAACTTGGAAGATTTTACTTCTTTCCCATATCTGGCACCGTTATAACATGGGAATGCTAATTCGTTGGGGGTATACAGGGTGCTTCAACAAACGTGGCCAAACTTTTAGACTAGATCAGGCATCTGATAAGATTTCCAAAATCTCATAGAAACATCAGTGCGTAAATACCATCTGGAGGCGGCAGATAGCATTTAAAATAATACATCACTGACCAAAATGCCGATATCTGTCTGAATATTAAAGGTATTTTATTGAAATTTTTATATAAGTTGCCTTATTTGAAGTTATGAAAGAAAAACTACGTTAAGTTTCGAGCATGCGTACTTAAAAATTATTTACTACGAAATACTCATATTTCTTTTACTATTCAATGTATTTACCTCAAATTATAATACAGTTCTCTAGTATTTTGTCATGTACTCTGCAAGTTTCGTATAATTTGGTTGCAAACTCTGTTTGATATCAGAAAAATATACTGGAAAATTTCAGATTTTTTATGAAGTCTTTTATATCTTCTGGAATATTCGTGTTATTTTTACGAAAATGCTTGTAAATATTGCAGATATCATACAAAATAATTGATGAAAGTTGCAAACCGGTTTCAGCTTTCTGTGAAGCGGTGACCCAAATTCCTTTTTCTACTTCATTAGTTTCTTATCGGTCCCCACCTCGGGGCCTCGGGCCCGAATCTTCAATATAAAGTGACAGTTAAAACTTGTTCTTTATATGGTTGAAGTTCGAGGAGATATTCGAAAAACATGTGCACATTTGAAAAAGTGTCTGCAATTTTGGCCATCGCTGTATTATTTTAAATGGCATCTTCTGACTTCGGATGGCGATTGCGTACAAATATTCCTATGTGATTTTGGATGCCTATCGTATGCCTGACCTACCTTTAAAGTTTGGCTACGTTTTTTATAAACACCCTGTAGACAATCTTATCGCGTTGCGCATACTCAATTTACAGTAATGAGACACACTGTGACTAGTACCGAGACACTTTATGAATTAGGAATGACTGGAAATTGGGAAATTTATTTATATTTAATTATTAAAGTACAGAAAAGCTCCATATACATGTGAGATATGAAATTTAAGTTCCTGCAGTGTTTCAAATTACTTCGATAAATAAAATGTGATTTTGTGTTAAAATGCAATAATCAAAATTAAGAAACTGTTCTGAGGAACTATAAGTGTTCGTCTTTTTCAAATTAGTAATAATTAGGTGTTGCAATAGTTGCGATGTAATGCAATTAACCAATCAGCGGTTGCGCCCTCTATACCAACATGAATGGCCCAAGCGTATTTTCTAGATACTCTATTGTAAAATATCAATTTTTAAGACAGTAACTATTACAATTAGGTTGTAATTGGGTAAGGGTTAATAAATACAATTATTTTAAGCAATTTTTATTTAGAAAGGAATAGAAACAATGTAAAGATAAAACACAAAAACAATAAAAAAATGACCGAAGAATTAGCTGAACGTCGTGAAAATAAAATTATTGAAATTCCCATTATTTCACCTGAAATGTTTGCATTTGCAATATAAAGATGTTAAAACAACATGGAAGTAAAAAAGCAATTGAAATTTAGATATGCAAAACAAGAAATCAGTTTCATAGTCATTTCATCACGACTTTCGCGCTTATTCTAAGAAATACAAATAGCAGATCCGCAGAGTCCTATAAAAGTCTCGAATTCCAAACGAAGACTAACAGTTCGTCGAATGGGGCTGGAAGATTAACCAAGTGTAAAAAGATATAAAAGATATTCTTACCTAGTGCATCTCTCACATACGCGCGTCCGCTATAAGGTTAAAATTTGAGTAATTGCGGCCTTAATTAAAATTAAACGCTTTCAATTTCATCGCTTGATTGCTATAAAAGTTTGGAAAAAATCTGTTTCAGAAGTGTCAGGTTGTCGACATTCTGAAATTAATAAGGAGGACAGGATTTCAGTAGACACCTTATATATGTGCTTGATTATTTTTTTAATTGCCACAAAACTGTTCAAGAAACTTCCACACAATTTGTATCTCATATAACGAAGGGCATTTTGTTTTATGAAAGGCTTAGCAAATCCTTGGGCCACAAGGAAAAATCTTTATTGTTTGGTTTACAAATCTTGCGGGATAAAAAATATTTCGTTTTCCCTGAGGAGTAAAAATCCCCGCTTCGAACTCACAGAAAGAAAGAGATCCATTCGCTATGAAGGAAGAATAGAATTTGCCACAATTCTAGTCTTCTTTCGGCTGTGGTACTATAATGTAAAGACAAAAACGTTGACTTTGTTGTACCCTCAATTTCCTCTTATACTTTCACTTCAGAATGTCATTTATAATGTCTTGTCAAAAATTACTGCGATGATAAATTAAATATTAGAGATAGATGGCAAATAACAGTTCATCTAAAAAATATTTCTATTTCCGAATTTTTTTTAGTAGTATGCATAAAGCACGTCCCTTTTTGAAAAATATTAATCTGCCCATCAAAAACAGGATGGCCAAAACTGACCCTTGCGCCAAAAAATCCAAACTTACTAACTTGCCCATCAAAAAACTTTTCAAGCAACTTCAACAAAACTTATGATTGACACAAAAAAAATGCTACTGTTTATCGAAGAGGGATGATCCTTGTATTATCCTCTTGAAACCACCAAACACACACATTCTGCATCGAAAGAAAAGCTGATAGTCTGCATTGATGGATGGCTAACGGAAAAAAATCAATAAGTAGATAAATCTTAATTGGAGTTAGGAAAAAAAAAGAAACTTTCAACAGAAAAAGAAGAATTTTTTTTTTATAAAAATTGAAAGTGATCGGGGATCCAAGAATCTTTATACAGAAGCCGATATGCTTGTCTTTTGTTGTTAGTTTCACCGATCATGTCATGGAGGTATTGCCATATAAGAAAGAATGTACATTGGCGGGAAAAAAGATCAACCCAGCATTATTCCACCGCTAATAATTGCTTCTTCAAAAGTACTTACTGAAAGATTCTAAGGTTTAAATTCTGCTAAAGGGTCATTTACATATTTAAAATCGCAATAATTTCAAAATTCTCAATAGCAACACCCTTCTTTGATACCATAAGTGCATTTCTCACGAAAAAATACACCAGGATATTAATTTTGATTCATATATCATTAAAAGACTGGCAGATATATACAGTCTGTGTTCTCGACATAAAAGTGTCTTCTCCACACTTACTTTCTATAGTTCTCTGCTTGCGTTTAAATATCGGTAGTAGCATCCTAAATTATTTCGCAGTTTAAATATAATTTTCAAAGTAATAATCTACATTTTACAATCGGTAAAATTTGATGAGTAAAAAGTAAATAGATTAATCATTCACCACTATAATTTATAAAGATTTAATAATATATATAGATAGTCAAAATTTCTAAAATTTTAAGTTTGAAAAATAAAGTGTTAGAATGATTGAATTTAACAATGAAGACATTTTAGGTATATAACAGCGTCGTTCTACAGCGAAAATTGAAAATTTAATGTAACTTTAAAACTTCTCGTACGAATATGCTGAAATTTTGCATTGGCTTATCAAATGACCTTATGCTTCCATTACTCTTAAAATTTTTAAGTGTTACGTTATTTCCTGAAAATTGGTAAATTTTGTTTTAAGATGAAATGATTTGCTGCGGAATAATGCTGGGTGGATCTTTTTTACCGCGACTTTATTTGTTTTGGTCTGAGACGTTCGTAACGGCGCAAACGCCTTTTTCTGTTTTTCATGTTCAGTTCAATAGCAGATGGCTCGTATTTGTATGTTTATTTTCCTGAACAACCAAGGATAAAGCGATTTTAAGATTTCAGTGAAATAATTAAATAGAAAAAAGATCGATTCATTTACTTTAAAAGCTGATTTCTTTAACCTCACAGCTAAAAGATCAAAATAATTGGTCGCTCGAAGGGCTGGAACACAAGGATGGTTTTTACTTACTTTGCGACTCTCAAAATGTCATAATTTTTTTCAATAGTAAAAAAAAAATGCATTTTATTTTGAAAAAAGAAGGAAAAGTTAATATCCATGACTTCAAGAAAAATTAGAAGGAACTGATGGCTAGTTGCTATTTTTTTAAGTAAATACATCCCCTTTCTTGTATGAATCAGTGTATGCTTGCTTGATGAATGAATGAGGTATTTAGGTTAAATCCCCATTCAGTTTTTTCTTATCTCTAAATCCTAACTAACTTTTCTACATCGCTACTCTCTTTTTTCTGTATTTCCTTCTGACGTTTTCGGAATAATCATGTTTATGCCTGTAACCAAGATGCTAGTATTTTAATTAACATTTATTATATACACTTATGCTCTAATTAACAATATAATTTTATATACGAATACAGAGTGATTCTAAATTCATTGGACAAACTTAAGGGTTAAGTCAGACATGCAGAAATAAATTATTTTTACGATAGATCATTGGTCGCATATGCAGAGGGAGGGTCACTATAACGGACTATTTGACAGTATATGGGATGGATACCCCAGAAAAAGTATACAGCACAGAATTAATCTAATAGAGATCCACAATAGCGCAACAATACCATTTACAAGTCGTACCCTGCATGACAGAATACACTGTGACGAGTTGAAAGCAAAATCAACAAAGAAACTTTTATAGTGGTACTTAAAGTAAATGTACAAAGGATTTGCTGTCCGAAGCTATGCAAGCTTCGCATGTTTTTATTCAGGCAGCTGAACTGCTGTGCTCTTATAAATTTGTTATTTTAAATTTAAAAGTTATGAAACCGATTAAGAAGTGCAATTTTATTTTTGAAATTCTTTTTATGATATAAATAGAATATAATTTCGACTTGCTTATTTTGGACTGACTGAGCCTGTCTCAAGAACAGAACGTTCTTAGAATCTTCAGAATAAATGTAAAAATTTCGAAGATTTGCTAAACCAACAAAGCAAATAACTTTCACTTAACAGACTGTTGTATTTTAAAAATATTTTATTTATACACTTTTTACTTCGGGTATACAGGGGATTGCGAATAAGTTTGAATGCGCCTTAATTGCAAAACTTTTCAAGATAAGATAATAAGATTATGTCAATGAAAAATTCTAGCCAATATTTTTTTTACACTTTTAAATTTTTATGTGTTTCTTACGTTTTCGTTTTTCTGCAACAAGATCATAACAAAGAACCGCACATCCGTATCTTTAAATTTCTCTGAATTATATTGAAGAACAAAAAGATAATATAAAACCACTTTTTACCTACCATTGAGAATGTTGTTTTCTGAAGAAAAAGAGAGGCAACATTTAATTTCATGGTCATATTTCGCAGATCAAAATTATCTTAACAAGTATCGAAAAAATTGAAAAACGAATACATCCAAATAATGCATAATGCAGACAGCGATCATATAAAGTGATAAATATAGTTAAAAAGCTTATAAACCATTCGCTAAGTTTATTCAAAATGTTTTGAAGACTAATGATGCGTCAGTAAATATTTTGGAGTAAGTATATGTAATTGTGGAATGCATCGATAATCTTCTGTTTAAGATCATTCTCATTTAGCTGGTGAGTAATATAAGCCAGTGTTTAAACCTGATTCCATAAATAAAAGAAAAAGAATCTAAATCAGGTATCTGGGAGCCCATTCTGTTCTTCTATTCAAACCAACCACTGTTTATTATAGCTGTTCCATTGCCAGTTTATTACATTTATACCACGATTTGAAAGTACGACATACGCCATGGTATTTATAATATATATAGAAAACATTAAAACCGAAGCTCTTAAATGAAATTCCAATGTATGAATTAAAATTTACTTTTCGAAGAAATTGTACAACAAAAGACTTTTTATGGGGTCAGGGCTATCTTTAAGAATTTGAGAGTCTGTGGTATGACAAAAATACTTACCTAATAAAATAATTAAGGAGGTAAAAAAAAGTTGCTTTATCTATGAGTAAAGCCTTACAATTCTGCAGGTGATGGGCTTTTCAAAAGAGGATTTTGCAAGCCATCTTCTACCATCCTTGAGCATATACATGACTAATGTTGACGGTTACAATATAAAAGAGAGTTTTTTAGTATTCTGCTAATATATTTATTTAATACAAAAATTTAAAAAAATTGAAAAGAAATATAAATTTAGTATAGTAAAGTTTTAGACTGCTTTGGATCAATGGTGCGCCTGATTGCAGACCAATTAGCCCAATTTATAAAAACCCAGTATGTAAACGCGAGCATTCATAGTGTTATTTGGAACAATTGCTCAAAAGAAACTTTTGTGTCTAAAAAGTTGTCCGAATTGGCAGTAATTTCTGCCATAGGTGAGTTCAATTTTGGCTGCTTGAATAACCTTAGCGGAGAACAGAATGAATTGAACTCAGAATATGTTCACATTGCTCAAAGACATGAAAGTAGGGGTACTGAAATGTGGAAAAGAAAAGAATTTCGAAGAAACTATCTAAATCTAATAATAATACAAAAATCACTGAAAAAGAGGGTGAAACATATGGTTCTGGGAAATTTTAATTAATTTTTGTAGTGAATAAATAGTTATTTATATTAATTTAGAAAAAACATGCATCTGAAAATTTTAACGCTTCAAATGTTTTGTCTGTCGATGAACTGCGGAAGAATGAATCCATAGAAATCATTAAATATTTTTTTTCCTCTTCAAAATATACTTTTAAGTGAATAACTAGAATAAATTTTTCTAGTTGACTAAAATTATTAGTATGGTATAAAGAGAGCAAGTATTAAAGGTAAGTGTACACATATATTTTAAATCACAAAACTATATTTTTTCAGATTTACGTCATGCGTCATTTTTTTCATGTGTCTTTATTTTTTAATAAATCTTATGAAATTTCTAGTACGGTATCCTGATAGATACTAAAATAAATATTTGTATCCATTTTATGTGTCGACTTCATTTAGATAGTTAAGTCAGTTTCAATTTATTATTGTTGTGAATAAATAGTTGTTTAGTAATTTAGAAAACTCGTGCCTGAAAATTCTAACGCGTCAACTCAAGCCTTTCCATTTAATCATTTTTTTCCTCTTCAAAATTTACTTTTAAGTAAATAACATGCATAAATATGTCTGTCCTTTAATAAAATGAATAGTGTATGGCATAAAGAGAGCAAATATCAAAGGCAAGTGTACATGTACACTTAAAATATCTTTTTCTCAAAACTGTAATTTTTCAGATTTACGCGTCTTTAAACAAAACAAAAACAAAAAAATTTCCTATAAATTAACTATTCAATGAAATAGCAAAATAGTACCCCGTTATGTTGTAAATGTACTTATGAGTAATAATACTGTAAAATGAAGTGAAAAAATAAAAAATTGGCACTCAAGGAACGTTTTAAAAAAAATTTTAAAAAATAATTTTTAAATTTAAAAAAGTTATTAAGTTAAAAAAAATTAAAAAATATATTCCATATAATAATGTTTCAATTTATATGTGCACAACATTTCAGAACTTTAAGTCAATAATTAGGTAAAAAGATATATAGTGCCCACCGTCCCCTTAAGCAAAGAACACAATGTCCATCAAATTAGCATGCTTTAAGCAAAGAACACAATGTCTATCAAAAGAGCATGCTTTAAGCAACGAACACAATGTCTATCAAAAGATATGCTTTAAACAAAGAACACAATGTCTATCAAAAGAGTATGCTTTAAGCAAAGAACACAATGTCTATCAAAAGAGTATGCTTTAAGCAAAGAGCACAATGTCTATCAAATGAGTATGCTTTAAGCAAAGAACACAATGTCTATCAATCCTTTGCTTTATTTTTTTATCAATCCTTTATCTATCCTTTGCTTTAAGCAACGAACACAATGCCTATCAAACGAATATGCTTTAAGCAAAGAACACAATGTCTATCAAAAGAGTAGATGGCGGATAAAGGCGGATAAAGAAAGCAATATTCTCCCGAATAATAGAAAATAATATGAGAAAATTTTGCGAATACGAAATACAGAGCAGAAATGGCAAAATGGTCCTAAATTCTTTCAAAGCACTGAAAACTTTTCTTGGATTCGGCATGTAAATGAAATTAGTGTCATTAAATAGCCAAAGTAGTCAAAAATAGTCAAAAATTGAGTTGATGCGAAAATGACGTTTGTGCGATATTATGATCCGAAGTTAATGCGGAAAAACATTGAAATTTAAGGTAATTTTTAATAAAACAAATTCTAAATGAATTTTTAAAAATTCCTTTCTTAGTGAGCAGGATCACCTATCACCCAAGAAACAACCACGAGCCAAATTTCAACTCTCTAGTCCTAGTGGTTGTGGGAGAGTCAGGAAATGATTTTGTCTTTCGTATAAATAGATTAGAGACGATAATTAATATTAACTGGAAACATCTTCATGATTAATATGATTATGGGAAGCCCATCAAAAGCAGTACAAATAATTTAATAAATCAGGCACTTATTTAAAAAATAACAAAAATAAATTCAATTTCAATTTTAAGACCTAAACAGAAAATGGCATTACTGGAATTTAAATAGAAGACGCAAACACTTGAAAATAAATAATTCACTGATTCAAAGCAACACAATCACATTCATCGATAAATTGGCCAGAGATTCAGAATTGTCCTGTAATTGACATTTTACCATTACCAACTAAAAACCCTGCATAAATTTCTTTTAATCTTTATAATACACTGAAGATAAATTCAGAATAATTTTTGGTTTTCCGGAATGCAATTGCAATCAACCATTATTGATGCTAGGTTTGAAATCTTTCATATATTATTACTTGTATATCTTCCATACGCGAACATCGTTGCTTCAGTGTTTTCCGTTTAAAATCGTCATTTATTGCTTTTTTTCCTTAGTATCCCAACATATAGTCAGAATCACTACTGAAAATATCGGTTTTCAATTCTTTATGTTTCGTGAAGCTACAAAGACCTGAGTTTGCATAATTTGAAAACAGGCATTTTTGATTATCAATGAAAAAGCTTTAAAAATGTAATTTATAAATTACAGATAATATGGCCTGAAAATGATGCTTTGATTCATTAAATTTTTTTTGGATAATTTAAATATTCAATAAATTAGTTAAATGTATTTATTTTCCAAAAATTACTGTTGAATAAATTACATATAATTGTTCGTAATTTACTCAGATAGTTTTGAATTGCTGTATTCAGTTTTTCTTTCCTAGTTTATTCAATATGCTGAAATTGAATGAACTAGGTGCTCAATGAACTCAATTGTACATTTTTAATTATATTATTTGCATACATGTTTCATTTTCCTTGTCAATTTATTACCCCAATCTAATATTTCGATGTTTTTGTTCGTTTTTTTGTTTTTAGAATACAAATCGTTTGTATAATTTATGTTGGCATGATTGAAAAACAGTACTTCATTTTATTTAAGCAAATTGCTTTACCATTATTTTCAATCATATTCAGATAATAATATTTTAACTTTCGTTGTTGAAAATCTTCATAGAACCATTTATAAATTTTTTGTTCATTATTGATTGCATTCGGAGAAATAATGCAACATAGGCATTGCTAAAACACAATTTTTCTACTCTGTTTTCGATTTCTTAATTTCATTCGCGGGTTTTTTATTACCCTAATATAAATTACCTGAAGTTGAAACGTGCGTCATATTATTAACCACTGCCTTAAAAAATATTCGGCAGCTCAGTAACCCAAAGCTGTTGTAAACACGCTTGAAAGCAACTGAATTTCATCTAGACCTTCTATAGAATTAATGTGGGCATTTAAAGTACTCAGTTGGTTTGGCATAGGACAGAAACCGAATCGAAGTCATGTTATGGATTTAATTTTCGTATTAGTAATGCTTTTAACCTATTTCGACACTTTATTTTTGTACTTCTTGGCGATCAAAGAAAATGCAAATGAATTGAAATGGGCTTTGGAAAGAATTCTTAGCATCACGTGCAGCATCCTGCTGATGCTTTCAATAAAACGTAACAGACACGAATTCACAGCTGCAATAAGGGAAGCAAAGTTTATAAGCAACTCAAAGTCTGAAAGGAAATTAAATGTTCTGGCCGGTTGCATTTTAGCTTCTCCATTCATTTACAGTTTGGTGTTGTTGCTGGCTTGTGAGATAGGTAAGGATGAGCTGGGATTCTATTATTTCTTCTACGGAATTCCGGTAAAAAATAAGATATTAAAGTATTTCATACTCTACTGCAAATCGTTCTTGTATTACTTTTTATTTCCAACTTACTCCAATTTGGTTGTTTTGATCTTTTGCGCATCTTGCCACACCAGTAAGATGTTTATTAGAAATTTGTGTGAAGAATTGGAAAGATGTCCAGCTAAGGCCTTCACGACCTCAATTCAGATCAGATGTCTCAACTGCCGAAGGAAAATTTACAAAATGCTTGATATACTGCAAGAGAGTTTTTCTTTTATATCTTTTGTCGCATGTGCAGGAAATTTTACGTACTGCTTCGCTTTGTTAACCCAATTAATGTTATACTCTTTCTCAGAGAGTGCGTTAACGTACCAAGCGGACACTGTCATCAACTCAATAAACGTCACCGTTCCTTTGATCGTGATGTTTTGGATTCCCGAGGAGATTCAAATGGAGTTGGAAAAACTCAACAAAATAATCCTTTGGAAATATGAAATGAGGGCCAGCTCTGGGATGATCTCAGAAAACCCTTCAATCGAGAAACTGTTGTTGGAAGAAAGGCCCTTCGTCTTATCTGGATGTAGCCTCATTGCTTTTCAAAGATGTCATATTCTTTCCGTTTTTGGCACCGCCTTGACTTATGGATTACTTATTTTAAGTTTCGAAGTGCGTAACTGATGTAATTATGGTTGCAATTGTGTGTTTTAAAGGATAGATTTTATCAATCCACGTTTATCATAGCCAAAGGACAGTTTTGTTCAGAACATCATTATACATAATGTGACAAGACAATAACTGTACTGGTGTTTTAAATTTTATAATTTCTAATCTAGTGATTTTTGATAAGTTTGACGTTATCATTAGTAATGTAATCTCCTCTATCCTTACACCACTCCATATGAATTTTCCGCCATTCGAAGCAGAATTACTGTTATTTTTTGAAAGAACTTTCATCACTACCGTTGTTTTGGATCTCTCTGTATCTTTACTCTGAAATCTAGCTTCTTTTAGCTCTGACTTGGCATGGCGGAATAAAAAGAAGTTACATGGGGAGATATCAGTTGAATATTATTACTGTTCTACGGATGGAATTCAATACTTTGCCAGATGTGTCTCGACAGGCACTTAATTGGCAGTTGAGGTAGTGTCCTGGTGAAGAAGCAATGATAAGTTTTTCCACATATCAGGTTGTTTTTCCCGATCCGTTCATATAGAGTAGTAAGGACACAAGTTCAAGATTGTTGGTCGACTGTTTGACCTTCTGGTACGCAATCAATCTGCATAATCCCTATAAAGTCGAAAAAGTTTCAAACTTGGTAAGCCGGACGTTGGTCATCGACAATATCGACTCAGTCGCTTCTACCAGTCAAAACCTCGCGAACAAGACAAGCACTCACCTCCGTATACTTGCTGCAATAGCGTACGAGTTTTGTCGCGAATTTCCCAAATTTAAATTCAAATTTCACGTTAACATGCTGCTCCTTTTAAACACTATTATTTTCTAGTGATACCTTCTATGCTATAGAAATTTGAACAGAATACGATATGATATTTCAAATTGTATCTGATCTGCTTCACTGAACTATTTTCAGACGGATTCTCAAATGTTTCATTTTGAAACTTCTTAAATGTCTAAAATTTTACTCACAAATATATGACCCAAAACAGCATTTGGAAATTTTACTTTCCTAGTTATTTTGACAAATATAAGATTGTTACTCTTCATTATTTTTATTTTGGTACAAGACGATGCTTATTATTTACATTTTGGAGTACAATTTGCTTCACATTATATTCATGCAATTTCAGTGCCAATGAACAAAAATCAAATCAAAATCACGTAATTGTAATTCTTGATGCGTGAAAATGCTCTATTTTTTGCTTCAAGCAATTATAGGTATTTCTACAATATTTGACACTTCAAATAACAATTTGAGGTGACAATTTTTCATATTAATGTTAGAGAATGACATGAAAGTGCGATTTTTATTACCATTTGTGTTCACTGTTTCGAAACTAATAAATTTCTACAAGTAAAAGATAAAAAAAAGGCTTCGAAAATTTCTCAATTTTATATATCTGATATAAAATTAATTCTTTAAGACCGTTTCGTTATTTCTTATTATATTTCATTATTGACTATATGAAGACATCACGAATGTCTTCACAATCGATTGAGATAATACAATATGATTAAAATACGCTATATCTTTTAACAGGGTTCAATTCGTGAATAATATTATGCATGTTTAAGTAAATTGAAGAAAAATATTCCCCACTTAAACATCCCATGATAGTGTTTCTTCATATCCTTAAAAACAGTACAGTTTTCAATGGTGCTCATTGTATGTCAAAAATAGCAGTATCCGGAGCTCAGAAAGTTTGTTAGTAAATTTTACAATTGTAATTCAGAACCGTTAAAAGCGATTTAATTCCGATTTTATTATTAATTGAACTTTAAGGACATATTATTCTCCATTTAACTCGAATTGTAAGCAGCTGTTGTACTACGTAAAAACAAATGCATTCAGTTAAAAAAATCTATTGATATTTTTAAAATTTGATTTATTCAAAGTATCCCTATAATATTTCGAACAAAGAGAAACAATAGTGTTTTTGCTTTTGCCATAGTGATCATATTACTTATGATTGCTGCTCATAATTCCTTACGTTCATCTTAACTTCATAAAATTGATATCGATTTTCATTAATAGCATATTCTCAACTCAAATCTCATTCCAAATTGAATGTGTGGTACTCTACCTTGGGATGTAATCAAAATATTAAGTAAATGTGACTAAGTAGCAGTTTTCAATAGAAAAATCATCCAAACTTAATCAATTAACTATCCTCTAACTATAAGAGTGTTCTTTCCAGTATAGAACTCTGAAAATGTTTAAATTGACTTTTAAGCTAAATGTCAAAAAACATGAGGTGAGCCGTGCTTCTATCCTAATTTTGATTTTCTAGTATCTTTAACTTATATTTAAAAGGATTATCATACAGGTTGCTCACGGAAGTGTTCTCTCCCCAATTAATTTCAGAAGGGGAAAAAACTACACTCGTAAAAGTGGTGTCTGTACAACTAAGTGGCTATGGGCTGCACTAGGAGACCATTTACAGCGTCACCTAGCACCAAAATACAAAGTTGACATTGAAACGCGAATTTGTTCAGTCACGTTTTCCAAAGCTGTGACGTCGCCAAAAGTTACTTTTTACAAAAGTTAGAGTTGTTTGTGATTAAGCTCATTGATCCTTCTTGCTA
>BGPR01035016.1:4648-16181 GCA_013235015.1 Araneus ventricosus
CGTTCGTTTGCATTTGCGTAGATAAAAAGAGTAGTTGATCATTCGTTCTCGGTTTTGCCGCAGTTGCATCCTTTGCATTCGCTTTTTAGTCCAGTCAAAGAAGGAAAAATAGAAAAAGAAAATGGTGCAGTTTCGAAATTTGGCACAGCTGTTGAGGGTAGTGTCCTAAACGACATAATAAAAGTCCCCGCCTGTGGGGGTACAGGGGAGGTTTAAAGGGGGATTTCTCAGTTTTTCTTAAATATCTCGAAATCTACAGATCCTAGCGAAAAACACTTAATTATAAAATTAAACTACACTAAATTTCCTACAAAACTAGTCCTAAATTGTTTGTATCATGAAATTTTAGAAGATACAGGGGGATTTAAAAGTGAATTTCTAAAATTCCTTATTGTAATGGTAGCTGACGCAACAACCCTTATAAAGACCTCATGCCTATACAATAACTATGCAAGTGTAGTATTGTATGTGTCGAGATAAGTGGCGGTATCAGTGCGGCGGGGCGACAAACCTATTTGATGAACAGTCGTGCTCCCTTCCTCCCCTCACATCCGTTCCCCTTCACAAGTTTCCTTCGACTCGCAGTCCAGTCAACGAATTGTAAATTTCAAAAATGGTGTAGTTTTAAAATTCGGCACAGTTATTGGGGAGAGTGCCCTAAACGACATACTGAAAGGCCCTGTTGGTGGAGGGTGCGCAGAGAGTTTAAAGAGGTGATTTCTCAGTTTTTCTAAATATCTCGAAAACTATGGATCCCAGCGAAAAAAACTTCAGTAAAAAATTAAACTAAATTAAATTTCCTACAAAAATAGTCCTACACATTGTTCTTAGGATGAATAGTTTAGAATATTACAGCAGTTTGAAAAAGTATATAATTACAAAAAGTGGTTGAAAATGATTTTTATGAAATGAAGTTTATATTTCAAAATAGCAGCTATCTATTACAATGTATCTATAACATATTATATCTTTCTATAACATAATATTATATATATATATATACATACGAGGCATGTCCGGAAAGTAAGTACCGTTTCGTTCTACCGACCCCGCAGCGCTAGTGTCGGAGTTCCGCGCATATGCACACGCGTCTCTGGTTGATTGTGTGTCCACTGACGCCATTACAGCCAGATTGTGTTGTGTTTACATGTGTTAGTGAGCGTTCAAAATGTTTAAGACGATTGCCGATCCCGCCGACTGTGAAGTGCGTTCTGTAATACGGTTTTTCAACGCAAATAATGTTAAGCCAGCTGAAATTCATCCTCAACTTGTAGAGATTTATGGTGAAAATGTAATGACTGATGGAATGGTTAGAAAGTGGGTTCGACAATTCAATGATGGACGCACCAATGTTCATGACGAAGCACGGAGTGGGCGACCTTCTGTTGTCAATGATGGTTTGGTTGCAAAAGTGAATGAGAAAATTCGTGAAAACAGACGGTTCACAATAAGAATGCTTTGTGACGAGTTTCCACAAATTTCAAAACTTGTTTTGCATGAGAATTTCACAAATCTCTTAAATTATCGCAAGCGATGACGACGCAAAAAACGGTGTTCAGCAGTGGTTGTCTTCACTGGCGGCATCTTTCTTTGAAGAGGGTATAGACAATTTGGTTTCCCGCTATGACAAATGTCTGAACAATGGTGGTAACTATGTAGAAAAATAGTTTCCGAAATGCTCTTTCATGTAAAAATAAATTTTGTTCCGAGAAAACTTTTTTTATGCGAGTTTTTCCAAAATGGTACTTACTTTCCGGACACGCCTCGTACATACATAAAAATATGCATAATCCATTTTTACACTTGCTCATAATTAAATTTCACCATGTTTTTCTAGTATTTGATCAAATCCGAACTCCTCTTCTTCTCGAGGTGCACCTTTGGTACAGGTACCAATAAAGGTGCCAAAACAGAAACATATTGCTAAAAGTGTGTTGCGCCGCCGCTCCTTTGGTTGGAGGAAATGAGGAAAAATCAGCTTTGATATTGGTTAATGATTTGAGAAATGCTGCATATCTACGGTTATTCAAATTATGTTCATTAGCAGTTGCTGTGCACTAGGAACATCTTCTCACCGGCTTGTAAGATAGCATCTGACGTTGATGAGGGGTTATAAAAGATAATAGCAATGTTTTTCATCTGGATCAATTGATTTTTGAACAATGTAACTATAGTGCTTTGCTTTTTCTATAAACAGCTGGTGTTATGTCGCAGCCACTGAATTCATGGAGAAGGAGGATTATTTGGGTAAAGGAAAATTCTTTCTGCAGCTTTCTTGTAAAAAAATTTAGCTTCGACTTTTCCCTTGCCAGGCTTTATAAAATAAATCTTACTTTCTGGTGGTGCCAAAGAAATCAGTAACACGTCTAAGTCTTCGTCTTTCCCTTGAGATGAGAAGTTATTTTCTCTAACCCATATCTCACAATATAAGTATCAGCATCCCCTATAGCGACTCTCGTTTCAATTCCTTTAGCAGCCATTTTCTGTGTTAGTAATTGAACATGCCTGGTTTTATTTCTTTAATGGCAAGAAAATGTTTCTGTCGAACTGTGACAGACTGGTTGCGAACTTTTAAGTTAAACTCAGCATAGATATGTAGAGTTAGATTATGCTGTCTAAATACCCTCATTTGGTGCGTTGACAGAACCAAAAGACTGATAGAAGGGATCTTGTGGTGGGGAACGGACGTCAAGGGAGGAAGAGAGCACGACTGTTCATCAAATAGGTTTGTCGCCCCCCCGGCACTGATACCGCCACTTATCTCGACTAGGGTTGGGTGATACTGTATCAACTTGATATGTTGTATCAGGTACGCGAAAGTATCAGGTACGCGAAAATGATACAGACCAAAAGTATCAGGTACTCGGTATCACTACTCGAACTCGATTGATAACGACCTTGTTCGTTTTCGGTCCAGTGATACTGTATGAACTTGATAAAAAAAAATATCAGCTTGAATCTGTTCCTCGTTGTTAATGCTTCGCGTTTTCAGTAGAGCTAATGATATGTGCAGATGGCCTTGGTTTGGAAGTGCTAGACGGGTGGGGGTAAGAAGAAAGGAAAAAATTTGTTGTTATAGACAGAGTGGATTGAAAGGCGAGGATTTCCAAGCAGTGTCACCCAGATCTATTATTTCTGCTTTGGCCACGACACTATTAGGATTGCTTTAGAAAATAATTTCTAAAGCATTTTTTGCCTTTCCTTGCAATGTTTTTTAAGTATACCAGATTGATGGGACTTTCTACGAATAAACAAATATATTTTGCTTTCAACATTTTTTTTTATTTGAAGCAAATAAGTAACTCAAACAGAATTATTGTTAGCAAAATGAACTGAACATAAAAATTAAACTTTAAACATGAATATTTTCAGAATATAACGATTTAAAAAAATCTACTTAAAGAAAAAATATTTATATTTTTTAATCTAAATATAACTATATGATGAAATACTTAAAAACAAAAGTGATGAAAGTTACACTCTTGTTATCATAATTTTATGCTTTATGAAAGTCTTTTCTTTTTAATAACGTTTTAAAAAATAAAGTACACAGTTAACCACCAAAGCTATAGATAACAAGCAATATGGGTAGAGATAGAAATGCTAGTCTTTAAAGCTAATATCTATTAGTAGGATAGAGTTTTAATTTGCCCAATTTGAAATAAAAAACACGAAATTTCTTTTATATGTATGATTAAAATAAAAAACACGAAATTTCTTTTATGAAAGTAGGTTTATTAAAAAAAGAATAACTTTGAGAATATATGGGTACAACTACAAAAAAGTAGAGAGAGATATATAAAAAGAAAAATCAATATTTATAGTTTAGAAAAACTATATATATATATATTACTTTATCAGAGGATCATCGTCATTGCAATTTGCAACAGATGGAAACTCATTAGCCATAGGACGTAGGGCATATGAACAGACGTGCAGGTGGGCATTGTAAAACAGTTGGATGCTTTCTTTGCAAATATTATTTTTTTAAGTTGGTTTCTGATGGCTTGTGAAAAGGCCGCGGTGGCCTAGTGGTAAGGTCTCGACTTAAGGGTCGGAGAGTTCCAGGTTCGAAACCCGATTCCACTGAAGAGCCGTCGTCTATTGGGTCTGTTACACGTAAAATCGTACGTAGGGGACCAAACATCATCCCATTGGTGTTATCAAGTAAATGTATCGGGTACAAACGAGTATCAGTATCAATATGTATCTGATACGGCAAAAACGTGTATCAACCGAAGTCTAATCTCGACACATACAATACTACCCTTTTATAATTATTGTATAGGCATGAGGCCTTTTTAAGGGTTGTTGCTTCAGTTACCATTACAATAAGGAATTTTAGAAATATTCACTTTTAAATACCCCTGTATCTTCTAAAATTTCGTGCTACAAACAATTTAGGACTAGTTTTGTAGGAAATTTAGTGTACTTTAATTTTATAAATAAGTATTTTTCTCTAGGATCTATACATTTCGAGATATTTAAGAAAAACTGAGAAATCCCCCTTTCAACCCCCCCGTAACCCCTGCTCAGCCTCTACCAGCGGCGACTTTTAGTATGTCGTTTAGGGCACTCTCCACAACAACTGTGCTGAATTTCAAAACTACACCATATTTTACATTTACAATTCGTTGACTGGACTACGAGTAGAATGAAACTTGTGGATGGGAACGAATGTCAGGGCGGAACGGAGCATAATTGTTCCTGAAATGGATTTCTCACCCCCCCCTCCGCTCCGACACATACAATACTGCCATTTTATAATTATTATATAGGCAAGAGGTTTTTATAAAGGTTATTGATTCAGCACTTTTAATCGATTTTACCATTACAATAAGGAATTTTAGAAATATTAACTTTTAAATCCCCCTGTATCTTCTAAACTATTGATGCTATAAAAACAATACAGGTCTTTTTTGCAGGAAATTTTATGTAGTTTAATTTTGTCATTGAGTGTTTTTCGATAGAACCTATAGTTTTCGAGATAATTAAGAAAAACGGAAAATACCACCTTTAAACCTTCTGTGCATCCCCCACCGGTGGGGACTTTTATTATGTCGTTTTGGACACTACCATCAACAACTACACCGTTACCTTTTTCTCCGTTGACTGGACTATAGAGTGCGCCTCCAGCGTTCTGTTCCTACCAGCGACTCGTCCATCCCCGTCAGGTGTTATTGAGACAGAAGGCCACTATGACCCAGCCATACAAAACTCCTTTGCGATAACTGTGCTCGCGATATTCACGAGCACTCTTTCAATGAATGTGGAAACGATGGAATAGCCCTGATGAAATTCGGAAAGTACGCTTATTTAAAGTTGATGCTCTTTTTTTAAAAAGTGGTGTAATTGATAAGAATCTATTTTTATATTGAAATAAACTTCAAATTTATCTGTCATAAGGATTTCATCCAATGTTTTCTCAAAAATCTCTTATTTTACAGACATTATGCGATGTTTTTATTAACATCCAACACAACATGATCCACATCATGACAACCGCTTTCCATATCCTCTGAGGAGAACGATACAACTCAACACACAAAATCCTATTCATGGCGTCGGGATGGCAAAAGGATTGGTACCGAGGCAAATGACTGTTTTTTTTTCACCTAACCACTTGGTATAACCCCAAACATTCGTGATAAGCAAAACTATGGAAAGGAAGGGAACAGTTAACATATTATAAAAACTGATATGTAAAAATAGATAAATTTTCAAGCGAAAAGGTGAATTCTGTGAGAATCTGTTTTTTTATTGAAATAAATATACTTCAGTAAGAAAATAAATTTCAGAAATGTTTTTCACCAGAATCTATAAGCCAACATTTTAGCTAAGTTCTATTATTTTACTGATATTATGCAATATATATACAGCTTTACTTTGAATCCCAATTTGCACATACAATAGAAAGAGCTTAGGTGAGAAAATCCTGTTTTCTGGGTGACTGCAGCGCCCTCAGTTAAGGAAATAAGAATTATGCTAATAGTTTAACTTTGCAATTGTAAACAGATTTCGGACATTTGTATACACAATATATATTCTTAATTTGTATTTATTTCATTCGCCATCCGAGAGACTGTAAATTAGAAAAATAATCTAGAACCCTCTAAACTAATTTTAGCCGATAATCATCAAGTAAGCGGAAACAGAAACCGCAAATTTTTTGAGGGAAAACTGAGTAATTATTGAACACTTGTACATAAACTAAACTGTTCCATGCTTGAAAGGATGAAACTTTGTCATTGATTTCTCACTCGTTTCTTATGTGCTAGAGATCTGAAAATTCGTAGTATTGTGTTTCCGATGAAAATAAAATATTTTAATATTCTCAGAACTTAATACTCTGTTGACTGATTAATTTTAATTAAATTTTAATTCCATATCGGGGGTATCATCTAATAGTCCACTTGAGAAAGATACACATTAATATTTTAATGAATTATAAAATAGATTAGAGTCTAAAAAGCAGAAAATAAATATCTTGTCAAAAATATAGAGTTCAGAACAAAAACCGTAAAAGTGAGAGTCGTTGAAATCAATACGATAAAGAAATTAAACCTCTATAAATATCAAAAGAAAGAAAATTTCAAAGCATTCATTAAAAAGAAAAATGTACATAAGCAGCAACTGAGAAATGACAGAAGTGCCCAGCTCTGATACTCATGTCCAAAAACCAATCTTGATAAAATATACAAAGTGTCAGGGAAAGATCTTTATTATTCTAAACATTAACAAAAATACGAAAAGGTAAAATGAAATGCTGTTTGCGGTAAAAGAATGAAGAACTCTATCAGTTTTCTTCTAGTACCAATTTTCTGAGTTAGATGACGCTAATTACTTGGCGGCGGTTATAAGAAACGAACATGACGACCTCTCAGGAGTGTGTATTGTGGTTAGCGGAACAAAATTAACAAAAACCGTGCAAAGAAAGTTCCGCCTGTTGTATTATACAAGTCCCCCAAGTATGTCTTCAATTTATGCATGGATGCAGAAATTTAAAGACACAGGAAATGTTAAAAATTGAGTACAGACTGGGGTTTCTTCCTACTATTGAAGGAGCTCACGTAAAGATACACTGAAAGTACTGCGGAAAAAACTGTTAGATTTCTTCATTCTTTTGCGACAAACGCGCTTCATTTCACTTTTTCGTACATTTTTTATTAATTTTTTAGAATAATAAAGATCTTTCTCTGACATTTCCAATTTTCTTCGATTTTTTGTATTGGTGCCTGAAACTTTTACGATTTTTGCATTCACCTCCAGGTTTTCGATGCAAAATCTATCTTCCATTTTTTAAAACACCAATAAAAGTGTATTGTAAACACCAATAAAATTATTTTTTTAATATTTTTTTATAAATTGTTCTTATGAAGAAACATCTCGAATATTGAGCAGCTAAATTCTTAATTTTCGTATTTTTTAGCACCGTATCTATTTAATTATACAATATTCCTTTGAGCAATCGCATGAGGAAAGATGGTATGATATCGCAGCACAACATGAAACAACATTGCAGGTAAATACTAGATGACATTCTCAATTTTGTTTATAATCTGACAATGATGACCCGTCAATTGACTCTACAAGATTTGGGAAAAAATGTCATATTGAAAAAAAATCCGATTTTCTCAATGATAAAAAACAATCGTTTCATTCATTTAACTAGTTTCATGTCATGCTCACATGATATTCAAACGCGTCCCTTCAATTTCATTTTTGAATTCATTGCCCATTTTGCAAAAAGGGGAAAATAACTGATATCACAGCATATCGTAAAGCAATCCATATAAATATTTATCTTTTATGGCTCCAAAAAAATGAGTTATTTAGTAACATCTATGGCAATTGATGGATCACGTGATTTCACTTTGCAGACTTAAACAAACAAGTACAGTTGGGTTCCAGCCTTCTTTTCAATGAGTTAAACATGAATCTCAACAGCGCTGTTAAATATCATCGAAACAATGAAAGAAGATGAATTCAAATAAATGCAAAGGAATCGATTGAAGAATGTTCTGAAAGGCGTTGTGGAAGGAAGAGAAATAATTTGTTTCAAGATGCTCAGCATGCTTGTATTTATGTTGACGATCAGAGAGCACTGATGTTGAAAATAACAGTCTTCTTTATTAATAAATCTAAATTACCTGTTTTTAGTATTCTCTTTATATATCTTGAAACCCTTATTTACTTTTTTTGCATTTTCATAATTTTCTTTTTTCGTTTCATTTGAATGCTGAATTCGTCTTCTAAATGCTTACAAAATCAAGAAAAAACCTTTTTCAAGGCCAACAAATTTATTCTGTGCTGCTTTAAGGTAAAACATCATAAGTAAATCAGTTAAGCTCAACCATAATCACCTCCTTTTTGCAATAAATGTGCTAGGATGCACGGTGTCCTCATTGTAGCGAGCAGGGTTTGCATAACAAACATGGAAGCATCACCGTGCAATCAATCCTCTCGGGGAGTGGGCGAGCGTTAACGAGCAGGGGAGCAAGGCCCCCTGAAACTCAATTATATGCCAGATGGCATATAAATAAATAATAGAAATACTAAACGAAAATTAAAATTAAAAAAGAAAGAAAAGTATAGATAACAAACAGTAGATTTAAACATAAACGATGACAATACATCTTTTAGCGTACTAACGCAACAGCTTCAAGTGATTGCATCTACTGAAGTTTAAAACGATTAATATTTAAAACACATAAAAATTAATTTAGAAAGTAAAAAATGTTCAAAAAGGAAGAAATGAATGTTTCTATTAATGTTTGATTAATTAATTTAATCAATTTTTAATTAATATTTTCATTAAAATTTAGTCAATTTATAACAGCCAAATGGCATATAAATTACTATGACTTCACCTCGATTGATTACGTTAAAAAAACAGCTTCAATAAAGTAACACATATTCATTCTTTGTCATTATTGCATAAAGCGGAAACAGCGGTAATATTCTTCGATCGACTTTCTCGTAATAAACTTAAATAATGCGATGCGTTTTGTGTTTAGCGCCGTTTACAGTGAAGAGAATCGACTATGCATTTTAGACATCTTCTCTTAGACGGATTAGGGCCAAAATCTGACTCAAATTTGTTATATCGATGCCGAATCCACATACCAAATTTCATGTATCTAGGCGCTGTTTTTTTTAGTTCTTGAGTTCACATGCACGCGAATGAACAGGCAGACTTCCAGCAGACGAATTATTCCCCAAATATGATAGAAATCTACAATTTTGTCAAAGACCACATACAAAATTTCATGTGTCTAGATAGTTACGCTTTTGTGTTATCTTGTTAACAGACGGACAAGAGACATCCATAATTCCAAAAACTTTTTTTTTTCGGTTTCAGGGTGATTCATTACAATTTCGAATTTTCTGTGGATAAAATTACTTTCTCTTTGTATACTGGACGAAACAAAAGAAAGACTGTTTTCTCTTCCAGTTTTTTCAGGTGGAAGAAAAAAATCCGAAAATATTTCCTCAGCACCATTGCTATTTTCAATGATAATAAGAAATCCAGCAAAAAAAATAGCTTCGTCTTAATTAAAGATTTGGAAGAATTTAAAATATAAAAGTAATATGATAAAGTGTTATGATAATGCTATCTACTTCCAAATTTATTTTATTATTTTTCCTTTTTTATTCTCAAGCATTAGAACTAAAGCATCTGCTTTTCCTTGGTCGTATTTGAACCATAAAGTTAATTAAAACTTTTTATACTTTTATATCATATGCGACAAAAATAGAGCAAACTTAAACTCTGTAATACTTACAGAAACATAATACTTAAACTTCCTTGAGTCCTTTATTATTTTAAATTAAAATTTAAATAAAATTATCTTTTCGCATAAGCTATCGAAAAAAAATACTGAATATAAATTTAAATATTAATCAAACGTTTTCTACTCATTAATCTTTTTCAGATAACAGTTCTATACAAGTTCTTTCTTTTTTAAGTAATTAAATTTTAATGTTTGTGTGAAAACGAACTTTCATGACTTCCTTTGAAGTCTACTTTACTTAGAGAAGCCGTATTTTTACACCTTTCATACTTTTATTAGGCAACATGTTAACATATAAAGTCTTTTTTTATTGCTTAATTTCTTCTGCAATGTCTTCTTAGTCTCATTATTCTGCCAATAAGGTTAATAGGAGCAAACAAAAAAATTATTACAGAATCATGAAGATTTCGAAAGTTTAATGGCAGTTAAGAAACTTATTTGGCTTCTAGTCTATAGAATTTTATTTTAAAGTTCTAAGCCCTCCAAAATTTGGTAAAAATTATTTTGTAAGTAAGCGTACGATATTAAAAAGACACTGACTGTCATTATGATATAATTTTGTATTGCATGAATTTTCACTTTTCACAAAAAGCTACATGCAATTTCACTAAACTTTTAAAACGCAGTAGAAAATAACGAAAAATATTTAAGTTTTAGATTCTTAATTGGATGTGGTTATGTAATAAGGAATCCACTGCAAAATACATATCTTGAGATTAACAAAATGTTTCAGAAAAAAATTCTATAACAGCATATTTTTAATTAATTATTGTGTAATAAACAATATGTTGTGCAACGGTTTGGAGTTGGTTCAATTTTGCACAATGAAATATCTATCTAAATTGAATGAAAAACTTACTTTCATATACGGTAGGATGAATAATTAACCCTTCCAAATTAATTTAACAGCAAGTTCTGAATTTTATTTTTACATCATTAGATAAATTTTGGTCCAAAATAACTCCAGGAAAGAAGGAAAACTTTTTAATTAATTAAAATAACTTAATTTAACTAATAATCAAATAATTGTAATTTCTGCATTCATCTGCCATTTACTGCTAACTGTGGAAACTGCATTCTTCGTGTTCTTGTGATTATCTCTAGGAACAACAGTCACATTACGAAGATATAAGCGTGGTTAAATACTTTTAATTAACGTCAGAACATAAAAGGTTAATGAAAATTTTCGAAAATTAAAAATTAACTTCTAAAAAATGAGTTGAATTTTTAGTTCCATCATTTAACTTCAAATTACTAAGCATTATCAGATCTCTATACAGTATTTAAAAACATAGATTTAAGAAAACCTTAACGATTATTTAATAAGTGAAATAGTAGAAATAAATAAACTAATTAAAATTTTCGAATTTGTTTCTGCTTTAAAGGGGACAAATTTAAAGGAATATTGTTTTTCATTTGCAACATTATACATTTTAGGCTTAATTAAGTATTCTACTGAGCATAAATTATGCTATACTGGCTTAAATAAAAATTCTGGTTTGTTGTCATTTTTATAATATTCCACGTTTTTAATCAATACAAGCGTTATTTAGTGGAATAAATGCTGCAATATCAATTGTTTTTTCATATTTCTACCCTTTTCAGCCAATGAATCTTGAACATTTGCTAGCAAGAATATTCTTTTTTCTCAGTTCTTCTCGTTCTATGCAAATTGGGCAAGTTCGTTCACAACATCCACGCGCCCGTGTAGAGGAGAAGACACTTGAGAAAGCCATCAA
>BGPR01035017.1:0-16180 GCA_013235015.1 Araneus ventricosus
CAAAATGTTAATAATCAAAATATGTTGGGGGTGCTAATATTTAAGGGCATTAAATATATTGGATGGGACTGCTAGGGTATTTTTAAAAAAATTGATGCAAGGTAGAAGCCCAGAAATAAAATTTAAATTATAATATATATTGAACAATTAATTAATTCTGGGTACAAAATCAAATTACACAATAATAAGCCATTCTTGCAATATTGAAATAATTCACCTACCTTTGCTGACCTGAAAACCCTAGCTACATAATTAAAAGTTCATTTTCATATAGTGGTAGTACAATGCTAAAAATAATTAAACAAAAACAATTTTATAAAATTTTAAATAATTTTTTATTTAACAATTTTTGATATTAAAATTAATTACTGCCATAAAAATTTAGATATATGCATAAAAATTGATGCACAGGAATGAACATTTATCAAACAAAACAAAAGATAAAAAATTGTAGCTACACATTAGCACTGCAGGCCTAAGAATTATATTTCAGAACACAAAGTAAAAAAAAACAACCTAAATTTGATAGAGATGTAATCATCATTATTAACAAACACCTCTTGAATTGATGAATACTATAAAATAAGTGAATTTTCTTTATATTCACTTAACAATGATATTTTGAAGTATGCAACTTGCACATTTTCGCATTTTCTTCGGCCATTTTTTTAGATTTGTATTATTCATTCAAAAAATCGGAAAAGCTGAAGATGGGAAAAAGACGTTCAGCAGAAAATTGACACTAAAATATGATCATGATCTTCGTATTAAAGAGTACACATAATTACGATGAAGAAGAAAAATGCTGAAGGTATTACTCGTATTGTAGATTTTGTAAAAAGGTGATGATTATTTATAACTCTGTAATATTGATGAAAAATCAGTGTTCATGCCACCAAGTAGCACAGAACATTTTAAATTGAAGAAGAAAGAACTACTTTCTTTCACACACAGCACCTTAAATCACAGATTGTTCAGGCATAGTGTTGTAGAACAAAACTTCCATCTCGTCTTTTTGAGCATTCATCACCGAGTTTTTCTTACTGCATCTTTTTAGGAATACCAATGAAGAATAAAAAAGAATCTTCAGCTTCAGCCTCAAAAATATATAAAATATTAACGGAAAAATACACGTAGATGCAGGAAAAGACAAGACCCCAGAGCCAACCGGCCCTGGGGGCCCGCAGCTGGAACAACACCAACCACTCGCTTACCCCATCACAAAAGAAATTCAAAAAGTAACGGAAAACGATTCCAGATACAGACGCCCAAAAGCCTGATAACACCAAAAACCTACGCGCCAAGATGGCGAAGAAATAATCCCGTAGCAAAATTTGAATTTAAAAATTAATAAAGTTGAAACCTTAATGGAAACAACAACAAAAGTTAAGACAAATAATAATTAAATCGAAAACAAAGTAAATAATTAAGTAAAATTTGGAAATTAAATGAAACGGTTAAAATTAACGTTTGAAATTCAAAATTATCCAAAGTTGCCACAAGAAAAGAAAGAAACTTTAGTGGCGAAGAATTAAAATTATTAAAAATACTGACAAAGCCGAAAAATGATGTTAATGCAATATTTGCAATCTAACAGTCAGTATTGATGATTCCTCCAATGAAGACAATAAAAACACATGGGACGTTTTTGGTTTATATTTTAATGATGTATTTTCTAATTTAAATAAAGAAGAAGGGTTAATTCAATCTAAAATCTGTCTTATCTGTGCCGAAGAAATAAAGTGGTGGGAGAAAGAAGACAACTGCTTTACATGTGAATTTTGTAACTAATATTCTTAAATGTCATCTCTACTACTATATAAAATAAAAACGATTGCAACTTTTCCGTTGAAAATCGAGTTTTCCTAATTTCCTATAACGTTAACATGTGTACCCGGTTTTACCCCACTCTTAAAGTAAAACTGGGAAGTTTGACTATTTTTAATAAAAAATATCATTGATAAAAGAAGTAATGAAAATCTGACTTTTCTGGAAAGATATATTGTACTCCAATAAACAATGAATATTTTGATAAAATTTGACAAGCTTAATGTCGAATATTTTAGTCCAACAGGCCCTCAAACCTTAGCTACCCGGTTTTCCCTCACTTTCCTCTACCTATTCGTACCGTAATCGGTCATATGAGGGATTTTAAGACAGAAACTTTATTTCCCCTTATTAAATGCTGGAAATATTGATTTTAGCAATGAAATATTCAACAAAGTAAATACAAGGCAATAATTCAACAACAAAATAATTTGTTTTTGGAATTTCTATAATGTTATTGTCTTCGCAGACACGTGTGTTTTTGCCGATGCTGACGAAGACAAGACGGATTTGTATAGCGAATGAAAAAGAATTCTCGCAACAATCTATGCAGAAATATGCATGAAATTGATGCGATATGTGAAACGTGTGCGCGCATCCAATAACCTTTATAAGGCAATAAATTTTACTCCCGGTCGAATGAGCTGTCGTGGTAAATAACGGTAGTCTACACGTGTTTATCAGAATAAATAAATAAATAAATAATGAAAACATAATAGTATATATTTAATAGAAAAAGTCATGAAGTCAAGTATGAAAAAACGAGAACATTTTATGTGAATTTTCTAATCAAAAGTTTACAACCGCTCATTTTGGTATGTTTAGTCTTAACAAGCTGATTTGATCGATGCACTGTGTAGCTCAAAATTACTCATACGCTTGTTGCATTACATGATCGTCACTAGGCGATTCCATCAACTATTTGCGAGCTTCGCCTTTGAAATATGAAACATGAACCTGTAGTGAAGAAGTTCAGCTTAAAATGATTCTCTCCAAATAATTTCGGGACCGTGGAAGCCTGGTGGCAAAAACTTGGCTTCGGGGCCGTGGAGGCCTGGTGGCAAGAACTCGGCTTCGGGGCCATGGAGGCCTGGTGGCAAGAACTCCGCTTCGGGGCCGTGGAGGCCTGGTGGCAAGAACTCGGCTTCGGGGACGGAAGGTTCCACTGAAGATCTGCCGTATATGGGGTGTGTTGCACGTTAACCCGCGAGCACGCGCGCAACCAAGAGTAACGCGAAGACACGCAACGGGGTGTGCGACACCCCAATTCGTTATTTCGCTATTTAAGCAAAACCACAACATTTTCAAGCTATATGTGTTCCAAATGATTCGTGCAAGCTGTTTTAGCTATACAAGAAAAAATTTTGGACGAAAAATTTAGAAAATAATACATTATATTATTCAGCGCATTGCGATCATATAAGAAAAGTATTTTCTTATGTACATGATTTCAACATTTTTTTATAGTAAAGAACCATCAATATTATAATCGTTATACAATTTTATGAAAAAATACTACTTCTAATTTTCTTAGGTACACAGGAAACCATTTTTCTTTTTAGAAATCCAAATAAGAATTCTGATGGACTTTACTTTATATCTACTTAATTTAGGTCGTAATACAGTTTTATTTTTCAGAATAATTTATGCATTTTAAGCTTTCCTTCCAGTAGTTTTTGTAGGATAAGACGTGTACCAGCTGACTGCAGTTACATTACGCTCAGAATGATATAGCTTTCACATCAATGACTTGACATTTGCACTTAAACTATTATCCAGTTTAAAAGTCTTGCACCCGCAAAAATCTCCATTTTAGAAGTATAGAAAGTTCTTAAATCCACTAGTTACTTTCTCGTATACAAAGAGAAAGTATTGTAATCGTCAAAAAATTCAAACTCGAGATTTTGACGAATCTCCACGTTTTAGACCTCCCTGAGTCCGAAAAACACAATTTTGGAATTATGTCTGTCTGTCTGTGTGTGTGTGTGTGTCTGTGTGTGTATATCTGTGTGTGTATCTGTGTGTGTGTATCTGTGTGTGTGTATCTGTGTGTGTATCTGTGTGTGTTTCTGTCTGTGTGTCTGTGAACACGATAACTCGAAAACTATTAGAGCTACGGACATGAAATTTGGTATGTGAACTTGACACATAATTTGTATGTTTTTATCCAATTTTGGGCAAAATCCGTCCTCGGTAAGTCTGTCTGTCCGAGATTACGCGAACACTAAAACTCAAAAACTTGAATAGCTAGATGGATAAAATTTGGTACACAATTTTATCATCATGAATGTAGGTCCGTATCAAATTTTGGGCCAAATCCGTCAAAGGGTTGACTGTCTGTCGGTCTGCATAATCGCATACTTGTAAAAATTATATCTCCTAAACCCTTTGGCTTAGATAAATAAAAATTGGTATGGTGATTGCTAATATTAATTATAGATCTGTGCTCAAATTGCGTTTCAATCCGTTGAAGAAAAGGTGTTCAAATTGCATATTTGGTTCAAAATGCACATTGCGACTTGTTGGCGAGCGTTCCGCTTATTTTACTCAAGTTAGTATAGTTGGCTCTTGACCTTGGCGGTCTACGAAATTGTAGCTTCGGAAATTATGGCAACCCCTGATTCGAAAGTTCGTCCTGACATTCTCCAGATGGAAGGTATGGTGAAATTTTGCGTGATATCAGCAGTAAGATTTCGTACTCAAAAACGTTAAATAAAGTAACCTCAGCGCGCGTAAAAATTGAGAACTTACGTAATTCTTTTTGCAAAATATTAAGTTTCAGGAATTCATGAATTTGATATGTTTCATTGTAAATCACCATCCATAATTTTTTTCTCAAAATAACCAGGTTTTGGGTAAATACCCCAAGAATATTTACTTATCCACTGGGTGTTTACCCACTCCACATTACTGGTCGTATGCGAGAAAGTTTCGGAGAGGCCACTCCCGCTGGTTTTTTTCAAAAAAACTTACATAGTGATATAAAACTATTTTCCTGTCCACAATACGATCATTCAATTGAACAAAGAAACATAACGCGAGGACGCGCATGAGATGTTTCACATCCCTTTTGGTGAATTCCAATAAAAAGAAATAAACGAATTTTTTTGAAACACGTTCCGTCTGTCGAATGTTACCTTAAAGGCAGATAGCATGGATTTGACTCCTTTCAATTAAAGGGAAGTCAGTATTTTTCACATTTTACTTGGCGTGGGGTATCGGACACCCCCTTGCGTGTCCTCGCGGGTTAAATCATAATTAATGGGTCAAACGTCCACCCGATGGTGTGGTGCGGAACTTTGCTCAGGCGTCGTCCTCGTTTACTGCCGAGGTTCAAAATGACGAGGTCCGTCCCAAAATAGCCTCGTGTTGCTTCAAAACGGGACGTAAATGTAACTAAACTAAACTCGAAATATATTCCTATCATCATGAAGCAGCATACTGTTTTGACGTAGAGCGTTTGTGACGTTCACGAAAGCATATGAAACATCGGCAGGCCTGACAAGTGGGACAAATTCTACTTATAGTTAGATGAATGCGTCAGGAAACATAAGAAAGGCACAGTTCGGGTCCACGCCGTAGATTTTTCGTGAAAACGTCGGCATAAAATCATAAAACAAGTATTTCGTATTAATATATAATTTAATTATCAATCTGTTTTATACAATATTTACACAGAGTAGTATAATTGTTATAAAATAGATAAATAACATACATTCGATAAACTTGTGATTTATCTATTCTGTAACCATTATACTATTCTGTGTAAATATTGTATTAAAGAGATTGATAATTAAATTACATATTAATACGAAACACTTGTTTTATGTGATTTTATCCCCACATTCTCACGAAAAATCTACGGCGCTGACCCGAACTGATCCTTTCTTATGTTATATTTAGAGTAAATTTTGATGGCGCCATCTGTTGACAGTATATAGAACTACATTTCGCGTATGCGTAGTAAAACTTTATTTACTACAAATGCACATATTTCCCCTTAGTATTCAAATTTTTGAATTCAAATTTTAATGCAATGTATCTATTGCTTATTGTCAAGTTTTCTGTAAGTTTCCTATAATTCAAAAGAAAACTCTGCATGTTATAATGAAAAAACATGAGGAGTTTGAAATTTTCAATTTAATACCGATTTTTACTTATATTCTAATGAATATTTTTATTTTCTCACTTTGGGTCCTAGTAAAAATCCTCAAACTCTTTAAAATGACACCAGATTCAAACTCCTAGCTAAACGCGTATCCACGTTACACTTTATATCGAATTATTTCGAGGCGAGAAATTATCACGGCGTTAGATTTCAGTTTAAATATCTTATCATAATTAGTATCTAAATACTTACTTCGAATGAACTCGAATACTCAGTCTTCCAATGCTGCAACAAGTGTACTTATGCAGCTCTTATCCAAATTAAAATAAGAATTCGAACTGCCATTTCTCTGTTGGTCATATGAATCACATTTCTCGCCGCTTTAATAAGCAATACATATGAAATATGCATATATGAGTATGTATTATTACATATGAAATATGTATTAATTACTAAAGCGGCGTTAAATGCAATTACTGAAGCAGCGTTAGATGCAATTACTGAAGCAGCGTTAGATGCAATTACTAAAGCTACGAGGACTGTTTCTAAGCGAGTACATTATATTTTACATTTTCTTTGGGGAACTAACCTTTGGATAATGCAAACACATACACGATAGTTTTATTACGTTTCCACACGATAATTTTGTTAGAAGTTAGTCGTCGAAATAAAAGATACGACGTTAATTTTTTGAAATACAATTCAGATGATCAGAATTAAAAATTCTGGGATGTTTAGACATAAAGCTGTTTCTTAAAAATTGTATTTTAATTTTATTCTCTTGAGAAATATTTCCGTAGCCCTGATTGTGTCTGATCCACTGGTATGTATATAAAATGGAGCTTTACGATAGAAATCTTTGCTTTTTGTGGAATGTTTAATATTTTTTGACTTTTATGCCATTTGTTTAGTAGAACTAAAACTACTTCATAACTTCCCCTTAACATATTTGTATTAATGTGCCCTTGTACTTATTCTGCAACGAGCCCAATCTTCGCGAGTCACAGTAGCTATGAGGTTTGCGCATTTTTCTGGTCCTTAATTAAAAAGGAACCAGTTATGCATATTCTGATTCCCTATCCTAGTATCCTTGCTGCCCCCATCCCGTCTCTTGTACAAAAGCTGAAGATCAATAATTTTTACTTTCGACGAATTGCTGCCAGTGCGAAAAATAATGGAAGTCTTCAGATGAAAAAATGATTCCTTAAATTTTATTTTCTATACAGTTCTGGAGTAGAGAGAGATACCATAGGCCTAAAAATAAAACTGGGATTTTCTACAGGTACCTTAAGTCCTGAAATGGGTATGGCATGGAAGGGTGTCAACTTAGTTGTCGTCCTCTTTATCCCATCACGGTTCAAAATATTAATCCAACACCGTCCGAAAGTATCAATCCCAAAATATCTCTCGTATAGCTTTAAAACGGGAAGTTTACCAGCGAGGAGAAAATCTACCAGCAGCAGCTGACCAATTTCAGACAATCATTCACAATTTCTAAAGAAAATTTCCTCATCACCTAAAATCCCGTTTATATTGGCACGGTCGTGAACAAAGCGGCATATGCCTCTCTACTTGCTGGGACAATCGATTTTTTTAATAAGAAATGAGTAATAAAGAAATTAAAATACAACATACAACTATTTCCCTAGATTTTTTAAAATAAGATAATTTAGTTTTCTGCACAATAATTTGCATGCTTAACATCTCTGAAATTACAGTTTTTGCTTCAAATCTTGAATTGATGTTTCTTTAAAAATTTGCAAAAATCATTGCGGTAATTATGCACGAGACCCACAATACAAAAAGAAATTCATAAATGATTTATGAAAAATTCGGTCGATATATTCTGATATAACTCAGGTTAACATTTCGTGGAAAAAGCATGATATCCCGTCCAAGTTCACGACAAGCTAAAACGCTAAGCGCAGTACTCCGCAAATTTCTGTTCACGAATTGCTATTCAAGCAGATTAGGTGTGCCAGCAAATAACATAAGCTAAGTGTCCGTGAACGTGTCAACATTTATTTTCTTATCTAATTTTTCTAGGCAATTACATAATTATTTAAACTTGGCTATTCATAAAAAAATAATTACAAAACAAATTTCTATAAAAATCTATGGTAAACTGATTGATCGTGTAATAAACATCTTCTTTGAATGCATTGTGCTCATTTGCCGATCGTCCATTGCAGTTGCTGACCACTCTTCTGACTCGCCACATTGTCTCCTTCACAAACACAACGAACTTGACTATTCTTCTGACTCGCCACATTGTCTCCTTCACAAACACCACGAACCTGACCACTCTTCTGACTCGCCACATTGTCTCCTTCACAAACACAACGAACCTTCTTACCTTTCAAATTATATTGCTCCACCCGTCACCTATTTCTTTGTTAAAACGTTCGTGTACAAAGCGGCAAATGCCGTTCTACTTCATAAGGACAAAGCGTGATATCCCGTCCAGTTCTGGATACGCTAAAACGCAAGTTCGCACATGACACGAAATGCTATTCGCATTCAGGTGTCCCCAGCAAATAACATAACAATAGGTAAGTAAGTGTCCGTGAATGTATTTACCAATCCCAATTGATACTACACTATGACACGCGTAAAATAAGAGACAAGACTCTGCATCTTTATGGGAGTTGACTATTCTTGAGAGATAGAATTATGGTATCCACACTTTTGGCGATATGTGATTGAAGGTGAAACTTTGTCTATCCTGAATCTTAACCAGCGGAAGTGTCTCCAAACTTCTCGTATACTCTAACATGTGAGAAAAAAAAAGTAAAACCCCAACGCGTTTTAGAAAAAATTAGCTAAACGTCATACACGATTTTCCAAGGTCGTCCAGTACTGAGGAGTGGAATTAAAGCGACACGTTAGATGAAGAAAACGAAATTTAATTTGATCCTTTTTTTAACATTGATGACAAACATTGGACACAGATCTAAAATTAAGGCAAGGTCAAGTCACCAAATTCTCAGTTGTCTAAGTAATTTGCTCAGAAGTTATTTGGATTATATAGAATGTAGCAGACAATCCAATCCTTCCACGACACCGCGGTACATTCATGATGATAAAGAGTCATGCTGTATAAATTTTACCATCTTAGTAGTTCGTTCTATGTATAGTGTTCACATGAAAGCGGACAGACAGACTTCCGCAGACGGTTTTTTTCCAAATTGATAGAAATCTGGCAAATAATGTATCAGATCACATTCCAAATCATCCCATAGCTCTAATAGTATTCAGAGTGTCCGTGTTCTACGGAGCCGACAGACACAGACAGACAGAGTTATTATTTCCAAAATTGTGTTTTCGGACTCAGGAGTGTCTAAGAAACGTGAAGATTCGTCCAAAACCTTGAGTTCGAATTTTTGACGATTAAAATATATACTTTCTCTTTGTATACTGCGTATCAGAGAAAGCAATAAAAGTATTAAGATAACTAGAAGGAGAGCAAACGTACTGCTGACTGACTTCAAGAACTAAAGCAGAATATACTCAATCAATCTTAGCGATCGACGAGCCTGAGGCAGGCTTTAATCAAGCTAGAAATTGAGTTGTCTAACACTGTTTTGGGTCTCGAACCTACAATTTTAAGAAAGGAAATTTTATGGAGGGATATTTTGGAAGTATTAATGGGATGATGAAAATGCTTTCTCTTTAATATAGTCATCTCTCGAAGGGCGGTAAAGGAAAAAAAATGGCACAATAAATCAAACTTATTCTCTGAAGTTTAATAAGCACTTTTCCTTCCTTTCTTAAAATAATTTATTAGCTTTTACTTGCTTTTGAGAGTCTGTGAGATAAACCGGCAGAGGCTGGAAATATTGTGCAAAAGTAAAGCAAAAGCGATTACTTTGGTTTTAATTTCCGTCATGAACAAAACGTTTTCTAAATGTTCAGAAGTGAATTTCAAGGAATATTTCTTTATAAGAAATACGAAATTAATTAATCTCGAGACAAAATTCTAAATTAAACATAGAATGATTAGAGAGGGGAAAGACGCGCAGCTTCTATACTTGAATTATATTAAGATACTTTTAAAATAAAAGAATATTTTTGAAGATAAAACATATTTGTTCTTATATCATTAATAACATTTGTGGTGAAGATGTACCATTTAAGTCTAAAGGAATTTTTTGTCATGTAGGAAAATTATATTTTATATAGATTACAACATCCAGCTATGCATTTTGCTTATTTATTATAGCACCTTTTTGGTTACTAGTTTGTTGTTTTTTATAATTTCAATTTAATCTCTTATGCATAATTTGATATTTCTGTTCCTTTCACAAGTGATTTTAAACTCCAAATTGTGAACCTAATTTTTAGTAGTCTTGCATCTGCTCTATTTCTTGTCTACATGAACGTCCCTAATAGAGTGAAGTATGCTTGTATGTGTAATCTATCGTCTAATTGCACGTTGTCGGTAAATCTGTACTGTTCATTCTCAGCAAAATGTGTATTTGCATGAAGATTGTGAACCTACTCTTTTTAGTAGTCTACATCTGCCTCTATTTCCTCTGCCTACATGACCCGTCCCTAATGCAGTCAAATAGCTGTCTGTGTAATCTAATCGCTCCATCAAAATGCTGTCGGTAAAACTGTACTGTTCATTCTCTCATGTAAAATGTGTATTTTGCACAAGATTGTGAACCCACTTTTGCTAGAATTTTGCATCTGCCCTATTTCCGTTCACATGAACGGCCCCTGGAGTCAAATAGCTGTCTGTGTAATCTAATGTAATTGCCCGTTGTTTGGTAAAACTGCACTGTCTTACTCCCTCATGTAAAATGTGTATTTGCATGAAGATTAGAACCTACTTCTTTTAGTCTGCATCTGCCCTGTTTTTTTGTCTACATGAACTCCTAATGATCAAATAGCTGTCTGTGTAATCTAATGTCTAATTGCACGTTGTCAGTAAAACTGTTACTGTCTTATTCTGCATGAAATGTATCATGAAAGATTGAAGATGAACTTACTTCTTTAAGTAGTCTTGCATCGTTCTATTTCTGTCTAGCATGAACATCTCCTAAGCAAGAGTCAAATGCTGTCTGTGTAATCTAACTGTCTAATTGCACGTTGTCGGTAAAACTTTAACTAATTCTTGTTCATATAAATTGTATTTCGCGAGATGAAAATTGTGAACCTATTTGTAGTTTAAAGTCTGGGTCATACTATTTCTGTCTACATGACGGCATTCCTAAGAGGTCAAATATTGTCTGTGTAATCCTAATGTCTAATTGCACGTTGTCAGGTAACTGAACTGATCCTTATTCCTCACTGTAAAATGAGTATTGCATGTAGATTGTGAACCTACTTTTAAGTAGTCTTGCATCTGCCCTATTTCCCGTCTACATGAACGTCCCTAATGGAGTCAAATAGCTGTCTGTGAATCGACTAATTGCACGTTGTCGGTAAACTGTACTGTCTTTTACTCCTCATGTAAAATGTTTACGAAAATTGTGAACCTGTTCTTTAAGTGGTTCTGCATCTGCCCTCATTTCCTGTCTACATGAACGTCCCTGAGCCAACAGCTGTCTGTGTAATTCATCAACACCACGTTTGCCTTTGGTAAAACTGTACTGTCTATTCCTCATGTAAAATGAGTATTTGCATGAAGATTGTGAACCTTTTAAGTAGTCTTGCATCTGGGCCCCTATTTCTGTCTACATAAACGTCCCTAAATGGAGCCAGATAGCTGTTCGTGTGGTTCTAATGTCTGATCAGTAATGCTGTTTGGTAAAACTGTACTGTCTTACCCCATGTAAAAATGTGCATTTGCATGAAGATTGTGAACCTACTCTTTAAGTAGTCTGTATCTGCCCTCATTTCTTGTTCATGAACGTCCCTGATGGAGTCAAATAGCTGTCTGTGTAATCTAATGTCTAATTGCACGTTGTCGGTAAAACTTTACTATCTTATTCCTCATATGAAATATGTATTTGCATGAAGATTGAAGATTGTAAACCTATTCTTTTAATAGTCTTGCATCTGCCCTATTTCTTGTCTACATGAACGTCCCTGATGGAGTCAAATAGCTGTCTGTGTAATCTAATGTCTAATTTGTCTGTAAACTTACTATCTTATTCTCATGTGGGAAATATGTATTTGCATTGAAGATTTAGATTGTAAACCTATTCTTTTAATAGTCTTGCATCTGTCCTATTTCTTGTCTACATGAACGTCCCTGATGGAGTCAAATAGCTGTCTGTGTAATCTAATGTCTAATTGCACGTTGTCGGTAAAACTTTACTATCTTATTCCTCATGTAAAATATGTATTTGCATGAAGATTGATTCCAATTTCAGCATTAAATTGGCAAGGTACTTTTTACGTTCTGAAGCATGTTAGGTAGTAGATTAAAACTTGCCGATAGAAAGTATTAAAACTTATCAACCGTAACTATTCAGCTTACTGGATATATTTCCTAATATGCTTACTATCTTAGAGGACTTCGTTTACAAATTTCACTGAAAAATTGATGAAGCAAAAAAAGTTAAATCCATTAAGATATTACCTCAGCTTTCAACAATGGAAGAGAAACACACAATTAAATATTTCTTTAAAATTAAGAAACGTTTATTGGTATTAAAGGTTGAAAGGCATTGCAGCAAATAAAAGTATTGTTGTAAATTATGCCTAAAATATATATTAATTAATTAAAATTAAAGAAAAAAACAGCAACTTAATTGATATCAAAGAAAATATCATTTAAAAAAAATTTCTATATGGTGTAAAAATCACTTTTGTTCTGTAATATTTTCAAAAGTTATCAAGGAAAACCGTAGAAATTTCGCTTAATTTTTAATTAATTAAAATTTTAATAAAATCAAAATAAAGAAGAAAAGGCCCCGGTTTGCACATTCCTATCTTCCAAATTATGTTTTTGCTAAATTTCGTAGCTCTAGGTACAGCAGTCTGACCTTTAAAGTGCCAACACACGCACAGACACACATTCTTCTTTATTCTATTTCTTCTTCTATTGGGTTGAGTACCAACTCATGACTATTTTTCAAATCTAAAGTTTCGGTCAAATTTGGTCAGTCACTGAATACAAAGTTATTCACTGAATATATAAGGCTCATTTTTTTTCTTCGAGAGTTGAAAAATATAGTTTTATAAGTTGATTTCCCCCAAAAAATTCATTTGCGAGTTCCTAGATTTCTGTAGATACGTTTTTATATTATCGTTTTTAAACTATCGAAATCAAGAAACGTCAAAATGATATACCGTGGAGTGTCGTCTTAACAAAGCCAGCTTGACAGAAAAGGGTATAAAACCGTTTTAATTTTTTAAATATTGTGTCAAAAAATGTAAAGCTAACTGTAATAGTGCATATTCAAATGCTTCAGCCTATAATACACCACTTACGAGTCATCCTGGTTGATTTATTGATCTTCTAAAACCAATATACACACATGCATCAAATAAAAATGATCCGCTCCGATAAATTCATCAGAAACTAAATCAATAAACTTCTAGAAAATCACACCCTAAAACAATATTTCTCCGCAAACAAGTGCGACTACAAATGACTGAAACGACGCCAATTAATTTGTAAGGGGGGGAGAGGAATAAAATTCTTTAATTTCTATCAAGATTATCCAAAGAAAACAAACTACACGGGAGCACTTGACAGACGGATCGAACGAAGGCGAGTTTCAACTCCGGTTTATTTAAAGGCTATTTTGAAAAGGAGCGGAAGCATCGCGAGACACGAACCCTCACTGGGACCGCGAAATGTCACAGCTGCTAGTGATCGCGTGTTTGTCAAGCAGGTGTTTTTCTTCAAAACAGAGGGAAGAGTTTTCTCCCACACCCTGGATACTTGGATGGGGAAAAGTTCAAGCGGTGGAACATGTCGTTTGGGTTTTTCCGAATTTTTTGTTGTTCCCATAACCGTGGCATTTTTCAGCACTTTTTGTCATTTCTCAGAATTCTTCGGTTCATTTATTATGCACTGTAAAAGAACAAAAAAACTATCTTGTTAGCATTTTATTTAAGTTTAATTGAAATTGTTAAGCTTTTTAATTGTTTAATTGAAATTTTTAAGCATTTTATTTAAGTTTATTTGAAATTGTTAAGCATTTTATTTAAGTTTAATTGAAATTCTTAAGCATTTTATTTAAGTGTAATTGAAATTCTTAAGCATTTTATTTAAGTTTAATTGAAATTCTTAAGCATTTTATTTAAGTTTAATTGAAATTCTTAAGCATTTTATTTAAGTTTAATTGAAATTGTTAAGCATTTTAGAAGATTTTCGGTTCAATAGTAGTAAGGTGACAGAAAATTTATTCAGATTAGAACTCCGGTGGCGAGTAGTTTTCGGAAAAGTTCGCCATTCGAGTTCTCTTCCATTTCTTCTATTTTAATTGTATTTTCTTTTATTTTCTAATTGTCTTCTTTTATGTGTTTTAATTATTTTAATTATTAGAGAAATTTTTGTTGTTTAATTCTATAGTGATTTGTTGATTAATTGTAGGACGATTTTGTTGATGCTATCACTGGATGCTGCTGCGTTGAGTGCGCAAAAAGGTGTATTGTTATCGCTATTGTTTACTTCTTCTGTTTCTTTCTGTATATATTGTTTTCTTTTTTTACTTTTTCGTAAGCGAAGTATACAAAGAGAAAATATTGTAATCGTCAAAAAATTCGAACTCGAGATTTTGACGAATCTCCACGTTTTAGACCTCCCTGAGTCCGAAAAACACCATTTTGGAATTATGTCTGTCTGTCTCTGAACACGATAACTCAAAAACTATTAGAGCTACGGGGGTGAAATTTGGTAGGTGGTCTTTAAACATAATTTGTAGGTTTCTACCAAATTTTGAACAAAATCCGTCAAAGAGAAGTCTGTCTGCTTGTATGTCCGCTGTCATGTGAACACTATAACTCAAACACTTGAATAGCTAGATGGATAAAATTTCGTACACGGTTTTGTCGTCATGAATGTAGGTCCGTATCAAATTTTGGGCCAAATCCGTCAAAGGGTTGACTGTCTGTCGGTCTGTATAATTTACTTTTGAAAAGAATCCGATCTTCACGCGCATGCGTACTGGAAGCAATCTTCTGTGCGCGCGAAGGCTATGGAGCGAATTCCGTCAGTTTGGCCTTGAGTCGGCAAGAGCGTTGAAAATCGGTACGCATGTCTTTGAATTTGATTCTTTACCTAGATATTTTTCAATCACTATAATGAAAAACCTTCTGATAGTCATTGGAGTCTGGGTAACAGTAGGTTCGAATTTTTTTAGCCACGCGGGGAGTGGGAAACGGCACCTTTTGGGGGATGTATACGAAAAAGTTTAGGGCAGAACACTCCAGCTGGTTGTTTCCTATTATAGTAAGGCGACCAACATTTTTCTAATGAGAAGGAGGAGAGAAACAAATCGAAGAAAAATATATCGTAATTAAAAGAAACATTTTGTTCATTGCAGCAATAAAACAGAATACACTATAATATGATAAATGCATAATAAAAACATTTGTAACGTTTTAAATTGTAATCATGCATACACGGCTATGAATTATTATTTAAATGAGTACTTTTCTATAGAATGAATATTTTCTGTCAATGTGTTATCTTCTAACATATATTGGAAATATTTGAACAAGAAATATCCTTCATAGTGAATTGAACGGCAAGTGCTGCTGCTAGAATATCAACATTCAATCTCGATTTCTCACATGTCCAAAAATCATTAGCAAGTGAAAATACCCTTTCAAGCTTTGCTTTTATTCTAGGGCAGTACAGCGAATATTGAACAAGAATAAATTTTCACATAAAATCTGTTCATTTTTGAAATGCCAGAATATTTCCACCATCTTTTATCAATTCCATCATGTTTATTTTCTTATTTTATTAAATTTTCAGGATTTAAATCTAAATTCAGTCTTCTAATTTCAAATATTGAAAAGAGGACATTTAAGAGGACACTTTTCGATAGAGAACAGGACTTACAAAGGGAGGACGGTTGGTTACTTTAACCCTTTATAAGGCCATTTTTTCTAGTACTGGTATAATCAAATAACTTTGGTATTGAGATTAATTTAAGAAGATAAATTCATTTAGCTCTTTGGATGACATTCTTTTTTGTTAATTAATTATATTAATTAATAATTAATTACCAAGTCAAGACACTTCGTTATGGTAAGAGATAAGAAATTGGACCATCCAGGTTTTTATTTCATCGAAAAATTTGGCGAGAACTTACGCCAATCTTAAAAAATGCA
>BGPR01035018.1:0-16180 GCA_013235015.1 Araneus ventricosus
ATACAAAGAAAGTGGCAATATTTAGTTGCATGTCTTTTGGCTTTTATAATGTCCTCCAAACGTCGTGGTACCGATTCAACTAACTTATTGGTGATATCTGAATATATTTTACCCCATTCTTCTTGCAACACTTGTTTTAAATGGGCTTTGTTTCTAATTTTGTGTTTTTGGACCGCTGTTTCGAGTGTGGCCCACAGATTTTCCATGACATTGTTGTCGAGGGACTGTGGTGGTGTGTGTAACTGCTTTTTACAATGAAAAAGATACCACATTTTGACGTTACGTGCCGTGTGTTTGGGGTCGTTGTCTTGCTGGAATATGAAATTTCCGTCTAAACCCAAATTTTTAGCACTTTTTTTTTAGATTATTTTGAAGCATATCCAAGTAAACCATATGGTTCATAATACCATCTATAAAAATTAAATTTCCTATCCCGGTTGAAGTTATACAACCCCAAACCACGACGGAACCAACACCATGTTAGGACGCAAATTTTTTGTATCCAAAGCAGTTTGGGGCTTTCTCCATACGGTGCGACGGCCGTCACTGCCGAAAATGTTGAATTTACTTTCATCACTAATTATAACTCTATTCCAAAAGTTATTGGTCTTCAATTGATGAGTTTTTGCAAACTCCAAAGGCTTTTTCTGATTTTGCAAGCTGATGAACGTTTTCTTTATGGCAACTCGACTTTTCTGACAATGAATTGAGAAGTTTCTGCAGCAAGTTTGACTGCACTTACTTTAGGATCAATCTTGATTTCTTTCAAAATTTTCCTTATTGCGTCATCACTCAGAATACATTTCCTTCCTCTCCCACTTTTATTTTCAATCAATCCATCCCTTTTCAATTTTTCAATTATTTTCTGGACACACGTGTGACTTCTACCAACAATTTTAGTTATTTCACGATAAGATTTTGCTTTTTTAAATAATCTTAATACTAATTTCCTTGCATCAATACTGGTTTCTCTTCGAGGAGCCATTTTCCATTTAAAAGTTTGGCTTTAAGTTCATCGAACAAACTTCATCACACAAAAATGATCGTTGAAAAGGTTTAAGATAAGATTATGCAAAATTAGATTAAAATATGAGCCAAGTACAAAATAGTTAGTGGTAGTTATGCATATTTTTCATAAGTGTATTCTCAATTTTTTTGGCCGCAAAATTTGCCTAATAAAGTTTTAAAGCTGTATAAATAATATGATTTTTAATGAATTCTTTTTTATTTTGTGTATATACAAAGTAAAATGCCTCTGCAAAAAGTTTTGTTATAATTATATTTTTTGCGCATTAATCATCATACAATTTGTTAATTTGTGCAAAAAACGAAGTGTATTCTTAATTGTGTTTGAGCTACTCTATATGTATTGAGAAAATGTAGTCTTTTTTAGTTAATCAAGAAATACAACAGGTATATAAGACAATATACTCCATCGGGTATAGTGTCTTTTACATAATTGAGTATATTTAACAATTAAACCAATGAGTAAAATTTTATTTCGAATTGGAAAAAAATGATCCATTTTATGAATCTCAATATTTTTTTCGGTGAAAATTTGTTTATGACTTATTCTAAATAAACATGATCTGATTCTCTTTGAAAAATGATCTTATTCGATTTTTGATAAAACAGAAATTACTTTATAAGCTTTAAAGCTTTATATCTCCAGATTCAGGTAACGGAACACGAAAATTCAATATTTTTTTCTTTTAATATCTTTATTCTAATACATTATCGAGACATTCTTATGATATTTTATAGAGATGAAATACACTGAAGTGCCACTGAATTAGGGATAGCAAGTTAATAACGAGTTGGGCCTCCTCTGGCCTTGATAACGACTGCCACATGACGAGGCATAGATTCACCAAGTTTATGGAAGCGTTCCACAGGAATGGCTTGCCAAACATCGGCTAGAGCTGTCCATAATTCAGTACGGGTCGCTGGTGTTGTGTGATGTGCTTTCACACCTTTCTCCAAAACATCCCAAAGGTGCTCAATAGGATTTAAGTCTGGTCTTCTAGGTGGCCAATTCGTGACGGAGAAGTCAGAGGATGCTCATCCAACCAGGCAGTACCCAACCGGGACCTGTGAGAGGTACAGTTGTCTTGCTGGAATACTCCATTTCCATGTGGATGGCAGTACAACATAAATGGATGGATATGATCTCCAAGCAACTCTACGTGCCTAATCGCATTGAGGGAGGTTGGTACAAGTACCAAAGATTCCAAAAACTGCCAAGAGAAAACACCCCAGACCATGATTGAGCCGCCATGCCCTTGTACAGTTCCAACATGGCATGCAGGATCCATGACTTCATGAGGCTGACGCCATATTTTCAGCCTCCCGTCGGCGTGAAGTAGTCGGAATCGAGACTCATCACTCCATGCTACGCATTTCCAGTCCTCTAGAGTCCATTCTCTGTGTTCTCTTGCCCAGGCAAGACGTGCAGCCCGATGGCGTGCATTGAGCAATTGTACTCTCCTGGGTCTACGGCTCTCGAAGCCCACGAGCGTTGCACGGTCCGTTTACTGACTGTACGACTGGCGCCCTGATTCAACTGGGTGGTAATTTGAGCTAATGTTTGGTTTCGCTGGCTACGTACAATACGGCTGAGCCGTCTCACACCAGGCTCGTTTAAGGCTAATTGTCCTTTGCAGTTTGTCCGATCGCTAGTGTTTTTCCCCGCCATTCGTGTATTCTCGGTATACTCTTGACACTGTCGACCTTGAAAATCCTTATTCTTTGACGATTTCGGAAATTGAATGGCCCATGCGTCGAGCTCCCACTATTTGTCCGCGATCGAAGACGTCTAAGGGGTCTATTCTGCCCCCCGGGGGGGGGGGGGTTGGTTTTTTCCCGGCCGCAACCCACCCCAACCGGGGGTACCAGAATAGACACATAAATCAGAAGTTTTACCCATACTGTCAGTTGAAACGACTGATTAACAACAACCACAGTACTAGCTATATACGCAGTTACCACAGCGCCCTCACGTGCGCATAAATGAGGCGCAGCGCTACACAATTTGCATAGCAATGTCTATCCCTAATTCAGTGGCAGTTCAGTGTATTTTCTGGGTAACATTTTTTGCATGAATTTTTATTTTTGTCAGATTGTTGTCGTTCACGAATTACTTAAATTCACCTAAAATTACGATAACTTGCTTCATTTAGTCAGGATTTAATTATTGGAGTACCAGAAATGTGGTTGTTCGATCTCCATTATATTACGATTCATTTCGAATGCATCGAAATCCAAGTTAAATGTCCGCTGTCCCAGAAATCATACAGTCTGTTTCAAGTAAATAACTTATTGACGATTTCGAGTCCAGTTCTACGAGGTTTGCGTACCGATTAAGATGATCATCACCTTCACCTTGATGAAATCTTTGTAAGTGCTTTCATCATTAAAAACATTTCATCTATTGACCTTGCAAATGATTGAAGTTGAAACGTGTGGAGGACATGTGAAATGCTCTAAGCTGGAACTGTAAGGAATAAAAATCTTGACTGTTTTCTGGAATATTTTATCTTGTTGATCGTTTGTTTCTCAGATAAAAAATTAAATTTCTTGTTGGACCGGTATGGACTTATTCGGATATTGATGTTTTTCCTCTGCTATGGTAATTACCAATCTATTATGGGATTGTAAAACGTAGCGTTAATTTAGTAATCAAATATCAATGAACGGAAATTTCAAACATTGCACATGTAACCACAAGATAAAAGGGCACTTTAACGACATTATATGGGAGAGTCCCAAATTTGGAAAATAGCCCTCGTGTTGCTTCAAAACAGGACGTTAATATAACTAAACTAAATCCAAATTTGGACCGGCGCTCGCGTCTTATTTTCCGTTCTCGTCTTAATTTGCCCAAATATTTAATAGAATTTATGTTGTAACGATGTAAATGCGGTGTATTAAATCATTTTTAAGAAAAAGCGCTTCGTGGTTATAGTTAGAGAACGAGTGTTTAAATTTAGGTAACGTTAATTAATTATTTTAAAAAAAGAAGCAAAAAAGCCAACGCTGCTTTAAAGTAGGAAAATGTTATTATATTCTTCAATGGGAAATTTGTTTGGCTAAAATTTACTATTTTTATTAAAATAGTTTAAAAATAAGGTTAGGGTTGTTTTTTTTTATTGTTGTTGTCCAGTCTAGGCAACTTTTGGACAACAAACAGTTGCCTAAATTGGACTATTGAAATCAATAGGATTACTATCTTAAACTATAGGAATAGCTCAGATAGCATCATTAGTAGTCCTCGTAAATTGGAGGTGGAACAAGTCAAAGGAAAAAATAATAAAAGGGGCACTAAAGCCATCAAATGTTGGATACGGAAAGTATAAAAACTTAGGATACGTATATCACAAATGATATACGTATCCTAAGTTTTTATACTTTCCGTGGTACTTGCGTATTAACGCCACCGAAGCTACAGATTTGGCGGTTTTTAAGTGCCGCCAATTTGGTGGTTTTGGTACTTACGTATTAACGCCAATTTGGCGGTTTTTGTAAACAAGATTGCTCTTTACTGGCGCATTACCGCCAATCTGTAGCCTCGGTGGCGTAAAGTATAAAAACCTAGGATACGTATATCATTTGTAAAAAAGAGAAAGTGATACAGTGTATAAATATACCTTACATTGGTTCATGCACTGTGTGCTGGTGGGAATTTGAGAATGAAAAACATTTTTGTTTAAATTGTGCTTAGAGCAATTGGTGGTCCAATCTGGGCAACCGGTTTCCTTGATAGAAATAATGACACAATTTAAGCTATTTTTTTCCTACTATAAAGTGTATTTCGTAAAAGTTTAATTATGTTGTTTTGAAGATAAACTACAAAAAATTTGTCTTGTTTTTCATTAAAATTCCTTCTCCAATCAATGTATATTAAAAAATATCCAGGTGGTCCTAATTCGGTGGCTGTCTCCTTTTATAGTAATATGGAATCTTATTCATTGTTCATGTGATCACATTTTAAAGAATGATCAAGCAACGCACCTTTTTACGCATTTTTGTTTAACTTCAGTTTTTTAATATTTGTAAATTTTATATTTTTATTTAAATTCCCATCGAGTGACGTTAACAATGAGGACGTTATATAGTATTATTGTACTAAAGCTTTTTAATAAATGTATGCAAACTACTAGGGAGAAATGTATTCACTTAAACCTCGTCTTATTTTGAAATTTCCTCAATATAAAAATAGAAATGGATGCATTTTCCAAAATTAATATTAATATAATCAATAGGAAAAATTTCTAAAACTATCAACTATGGATTCAAGTTTAAAAAATTTCAACTCCAAGAGAAGATATCATGAAAAGAACTTATTTTTGCCTTGCAAACTTCGTATAAAGTTTTTAAAACCATGTTTGTATTAAAAGGTAGAATTTGCTTATCAAAAATAAAACAAAATATTAGATTATTTTTATCAACTTCTCACACATTTAAATAAAGTTTACACATATTTTTACATTAATTTTTAATGGTTGATTAGGAATTTTTTAGGAAAGATTACTGTCTCTACAGCAGTTCTCAGCGCCTCGCTCTTTTACGATTTTGTTTTGACTTCCATAGTTTTGATTTTAAAAAATTATACTATAAATGCACTAATCAAATCGCGTTTTCAAAAACTTTTATTTATGTTGCCTTTTTAACTTTCTCGTATACGAAGTATACAAACAGAAAGTATTGTAATCATCAAAAAATTCGAACTCGAGATTTTGACGAATCTCCACGTTTTAGACCTCCCTGAGTCCGAAAAACACAATTTTAGAATTATGTCTGTCTGTGAACATGATAACTCGAAAACTATTAGAGCTACGGGGATGAAATTTGGTATGTGGTCTTGCACATAATTTGTAGGTTTCTATCAAATTTTGGACAAAATCCGTCAAAGGGAAGTCTATCTGTATGTCCGCGGTCATGTGAACACTATAACTCAAAAACTTGAATAGCTAGGTGGATAAAATTTCGTACACGGTTTTATTGTCATGAATGTAGGTCCGTATAAAATTTTGGGCCAAATCCGTCAAAGGGTTGACTGTCTGTCGGTCTGTATAATTAACGCATTGGTTTCAATAGTAATCTCCACGTGCATGCGTACTGGAAGCAATCTTCTGTCCACGCGAAAGGAGCGAACTACATCAGTTTGTTCTTCAGACGGCAAGAATGAAACCTAGCAGTGCGATAGATGCATTTTAATCGGTACGCATCTCTTTGAATTGGATTCTTTACGTAGATAATTTTTAATCACTATTATGAAAAACCTTCTGATAGTCATTGGATTCTGGATAACAGTAGGTTCGAATTTTTTTAGCCACGCGGGGAAAGGAGAAACGGCACCTTTTTGGGGAAGTATACGAGAAAGTTCAGGGGAGAACACTCCCGCTGGTTAGTCTTTAATATATATCGTAATTCATTAATGTAAATATTATGGAATTTTGAACTTTTTTTCAAATTCATCACTAGATGGCATCACTCGTATGAAATTAAAATTTGATTTCTTAGTCGATCAACTGGTAATTAAGTTAAGAAATATTAAAATATTATAGTATCATCAGGAACACAAAAAATATATTTAAAAAATTTAGAACTCTAGTAAATCGGAAAATGTGTGAAAAATCGAATACAAATTTCATCATTGCAACCATAAAAAAGTCGCATTAAATGAAAACGTGTAAAAATAAATTTATACCAATATTTTAAATCTAAAAACACCATAAATTACCAAATGTCTCTTTTCGAATATGGCAGACATAGTTACACATTTACCACAGATGCATTAAGTAAACAAAATTTTTCCTCATAATATTCTTCATAAACGTGTCGCAGAAAACTGATAACAATGAATGTCCATCCAGCGAGACTTCAAAACTGAAATATTCTTACCCTGAAGACAAGGACGATAATAAGAAAATTTACCAAAAAAGCAAACATTACGTTGCAATAAATAAAAAAAAATGTATGTCTGTCATTGGCACAGCACGCTTTCATCAAATTTCCGGATCTTGAAACCTTGAAATGAGACGTTAAGAGATAGGAGAAAAGTGAAAGGGAACACAGACACGTGCTGTTAACCGCTGCTACCGTCTGTGAAAGAGAGAGCGCGGTGCTTCGTTTAATATATTATTACTTCCTCGTATAGGAAGTATACAAAGAGAAAGTATCATAATCGTCAAAAAATTCGAACTCGAGATTTTGACGAATCTCCACGTTTTAGACTTCCCCGAGTCCGAAAAACACAATTTTGGAATTATGTATGTCTGTCTGTGAATACGATAACTCGAAAACTATTAGAGATACATGTCTGAAATTTGGTGTGTGAACTTGACACATAATTTGTAGGTTTCTTTCAAATTTTGGACAAAATCCGTCTATGGGAAGTCTGCCTGCCTGTCTGTCTGTCCGCGGTCATGCGAACACTATGACTCAAAAACTTGAATAGCTAGATGGATAAAATTTTATACACAGTTTTATCGTCATGAATGTAGGTCCGTTTAAAATTTTGGGCCAAATCCGTCAACGGGTTGACTGTCTGTCGGTCTACATAATCGCATACTTGTTAAGCATTCGTTTCAAAACTTATCTCCATGCGCATGCGTACTGGTAGCAATCTCTGGTAGAAAGCGGAAGGATTACGTCTCTTTGGCCTTGAGACGGAGTTTGTGGTAGATTCGTTTTATCTCCTGTTTTGTTTTCGCTCGCTCGTGCCCTCGCATTAGCGGAGCTTGCTAGAGTGAAAAGCTTAAATATTGCTAAGTTTTAATACATAGGTATATCTTTGAATATGATTCTTCACCTAAATATTTTACAATCACTATAATCTACAATGAAAAACCTTCTGATATTCGTTGCATTCTGGGTTACAGTAGGTTCGAGATTTTTATCCACGCAGGGGGAGGGGAAATGACAAATTTTTGAGCAGTATACGAGAAAGTTTAGGGGAGGCCACTCCCACTGGTTTCCTGACAAAACAAATGCGCTGGAACTTAGTGAAGTAGAATTTCTTTTACATTTTCATTCTCGAGCTAGTGTACTGGGTGTTTCAAAAATAAAAATCGATGCTAAAAAGAAAGGGCAAATCAGGTATACGAAAAGGTTCCAAAATCACATAGGTGCGCAAACGTCTTCCTGAACCGCTAAAGGGAGTTATGTCACACATATATGTAAAGCAATCTCGCACTCTACCAGAAATGTTGGAACCTGTCCCCGTGTCTATGCGTCACCACCTCCGAATTCAGCACGGCAAAGCTCCAGCATATTTCAGCAGACAAATTCGAACACATCTGCAGGCCACCTTTTCCGGGTGCTGATTTGTTCGTGGTGGACTAATTGCATGGCTTCCGCTATCACCAGATTTATTCCTCATAGACTTTTCTTTTTAGTCTATTTCAAAAGGAATCGTGTGCGATACACGTGTTTCGACGTAGGATGAATCTTTGAGGCAGCAGGATGCAAGTACGCCTGTTATTTTTGAGAAGTTGCGGCATTCCTTGCAACATCGATATAAGGCGTAAAAATACCCACACTGGCCCGGCCTACCCAAGAAGGGTGTAAGGCCGGTAGAAGACCAGCGGGGAGATAGCCGCAAAGTTTCAGCATTTACTGCAATAGTATTGTTTCTAAATAAAATATTGTCGAAGGATTTTTCTTCGTCGTTCTTTATTAAATATTATTTTAATATACTATAGCTACTCGATTTTTCCTCCAGTGCATGAATAATTATGGTACAATTAGTGCTGTTCCTCATATTTTAACTCAATGTCATGGTTAAACTAAACTCGGCTTCTTAGTAATTGTGAATTTCGTATTGTTTGTAAATTTCATATTTGTAAAGATGGAATTTTACAATCGGTTTTCAATTCACTTCCTGGCATTCTAGCGTTGTTATATTTTGAGCAGTTGTGCTTTCTCGATCTCGATGCAGTATGTTAATATTTTAAAAACTTAGTTATCAGCAAATAGATTGATTTTTATTAACTTTTGATTCCAGTAACAGTGTATTGTACTTTAGATTTATTATAAATGTATGCAAATGGGGTATATCTTGATTGACTGGGAAAAATGTGTCTAGTTAAGCATTATTTACTTTTGTTGTTATTGCCTCAATTGGAAAATAAAATTTCAAATGGATATTTTTTGGGGGCACAGATATTTATGAAACCAAATGGGAAAAAATTAATTTTCTTAATCTATCAACTGTGAATAAAAGTGAAAAATGTCCTTGAACTTTAAAGAAAAAAATTTAAGCAGTGAAATGACTATTAAAACATCTCTAAAGTACTAATAATTTTGCGAAAATATATTTTTGTAAAATTATTATTACTTTTAGAATTTTCTCATTTGGTAGAAAATTGTTCACTTGCTCATTTAGTTTGGAAATTTTTCGTGCTTTTAAAATTTTAAATCATAAAAAAAGAAATTCCTCTCGACGAAACAAGGTAGATTCATTTTGTCCGGTGATATAAGGAAAAGTAAATTTCCTCCTCTAATTACATAAAGGTTGGAGTTATGTGGTTGAATGAGAGTGGAAGAGAATGCAAAGGATGTGAACTTTTTAACAAGGTGTCTCTTGCATAGGTTAAAAGTCAGTCTAAGTTGGGGGAGGGTTGAAAATCACTTTTCAGCCTATAATCTCTAATTGTAACTATCAAAAACTTTCAAAACAAAAGTTGTTCGTTATGATAGGGCAATAATTTGCCTAGTTTGAATTCTCTTTCTATCTATTATCATGTTCACAAAATAGCATGAGGAAAGTGTTATTATAATATGACATGACATATGATATAAGTTATATATTTTTCACTTTTTTACACATTATGTGTTTTGCTTTATTATCTTTCACTCGATACTCTTCGCATTGTTCATTATTCGGTTCTATATTGGAGGTGGTTTGGGGTTCTAGGGACCGTGATCAGTAAAGATAGGCAGAAATTTTCCCGAAGTCGTGTTATTAATCATTGCAGTAAGTAGTATTAATATAAAGAACCTATCTATAATTGCCTTACAAAAACATGATTTTATTCATTTTATTGAGTTTACTGTAGTAGAAAATTATTTTATCAAAAATCTAGAGATGACCATTTAAAAATATTGTTTCTTATAATATTCATTGAGATTTAATTTCCGTATCGTATGGATCTTTAACGACCTAGTTTTGACTTCCAGATTTTTCTAGTCTCTAAAATATTTATTTCATTATTAAAAATATAGAATCCTGCAATTGAATTTTTCTCAAATTCATTACCATATGGAATGAAATTTTCTTTGAAATCAGCCGATTAACTGATAATAAGGTTCTGGAATTATAAAATATTGTCTTGTCATGATCGCATTAGTAAATCGGGGAATGAGCGAAAAATATATTACAAAATTAGGATTCAAAAAATTAAAAGAAAAAAAGTTTAACGAAACCGTATGAAAACGAATTTAAACGGTTATTTTAAATGTAAAAACGCCCTAACATTTCTAATGACAGTTCTCAAATATGACATAAACAAAAACGCATTAACCTCCGATGCATAAAATACCTTTTCCTCAATTTATTCTGCATAAATGTTTCGCAGAAAGCCATTATCGATAAATGCCAACTACCGTGGCTAACATTGGCATATTTAAATACCGTGCAGTCAGTTACCATGTCGTCAAAAGTCATCGATAAAAGTTCCCAAGTCATCGAGAAAAAAGTAAAAAGTATATAAAAAAAGTTAAAAGTAAAAGTGAAAAGTATCAAAGTAAAAAGTATCAAAATGTAAAAGTCATCGACAAAAGTGTTATCGATAAAAGTCAGTTACCGTGGCTGATATTGGCATGTTCAAAATATCTTTACATGAACAACAAGGGCATCAATACATAAATGTTTTAGACAAACATAAGCATTGCAATGCAATAAATGAAAACGAAATGGTTTGTCATTACTAACTTTCATCAAATTTTCGAAATGTGGAATATAATCAAATGAGATGTAAAAAAGATCAGAGAGAAGCGAAAAAAAAAACCGGCCTTTTACTACTGCTACTAACGTTTTTGAAAGAGCGAGGTGCTTTGATTATCCTTCCCAAAATGAATGCCGACGAAATTAGAAAATGGTGGGCTTCTCTTAAATTTATCTCTGTTCTCATGCGAGCATATATCTTTGAACGAATAATATCGTCATCATTAAAAATTCTCCAAAAACTATTTAGTTGCTGTTACTGCTGCGACTCTTCTGGAAAAACGAAATTGATGGAATCGTCCCAAAATCGAATCAAAGTGTTCGCGTCAGAAAAGAAATTCGACTTTCCCCTGCTATATCTATGACATTGGGAGCTATAATAGGTGGTTGTATATTTGTGACGCCACAAAAATCAAGTTCAAGAATGCTGGTTCTATCGGATTATCGCTAGGAGTTTGGATATTTACTGGTGTGTTTTCAATGACCTGTGGACTGTGCTTTGCTGAACTAGGCACATCTATGCCAGCCTCAGGGTGCCATTTCACTTACATACAGATGAGTTTTGGAGAAATGCCAGCTTTCATTATTTGTGGGCTCAAATGGTTGGACTCGCCCCTGTTTCTTTGTCCATAGCATCACTAACGTTCTCTAACTACGTAAGGGAGCCCCTTGTTTCAACTGTAAGCGGTACGACTTGTCGCTGCATTGCCTATATGTAAGTGACACAAAACGGATTGAAAAGCATCTAAATTTCTGTTAATTTGGTTCGATTATTTCTCAATAGATGGAGCTAGGTTTGATAGCTTATAGACTTAAGATCCTTTGTTTCTGAATTGTTACGATGGCATTGTTTTTACTGGTATATTTGGCAGAAGGTAATGTTAATTTTATCTTCTATTTCTTTATTGGATTTGTTAAAGAAGACTTTCTGAAGTTTTTCTTATTTGAGAAAGGTTTTTTTTCCTACATTATTTCAGTTATTGGATAAATTAGGGTCACAGAGGAAATATTATTCGACTCTATTTAGTCATTCCCTTGACAGAAAATTTATCCAAATTAGAACTCCTATGGCGAGTGACACTTTGAGAAAGTTCACTATTCGAGTTCTCTTCCATTTTTCCATTTTATTTGTTTAATCTTAATGTGCTATAATTTTTATTGAAGCATTATTTTTGTTGTTTGATTCTATCTCAATTGGTTAGTTGATTATAGACAATACTGTTAATGTGATCACTGGATGCTGCTGCTTTGCGCGCAAAAGGTATATTGTTATCACTATTGTTTACTTCTTCTGTTTCTTCTGCATTTTCTTTTTAGCAATTAAATATCTTGAGTGGTACTATATTATTCTTATTGTATGATTGAGTTGAATTTAATGATTTGCACTCGAAACTCTAATTAACAATTCTGGTGCTAGATAGATGCCAGACTGAACTCATGCGCATCAATTTTCTTTCCAGTATACCAATAAATATATTATTGCTAGTTCTGTTCCTTATTTTTTAGTGAATGTGATGGTTTTGTCACAATCTTTTATTGACTTCCTTGTAATTTCTAACTGTTTGTAAAGATGGATTGGACCTAAGGATTTGCACTCGAAACACTAATTAATAGGTCTGTTACAACGTAGATTCCAGATTGGACCTTATACATTTTAATTTTCACTCCGGTACATCAATATTTATGGTTCTCTTATTAATGTTCCTTATTTTTTTAAAATCAATATCATGGTTTCGTTACACATTTTTATTTAATTCGACTTCTTTATACATTATGAATATTTTTAAAGACGGAATTTCGTAATCGAATTTCCATTCACTTCCTGGTGTTCCAGCATTCTGACATCTCGTGCTGTGTGTTCTCGATGATGATACAATATTTTAATATTTTTAAAACTTAATTCTGAGTAAATCGTTTGACTCTCGTTAAATTTTGATTCTAGCAGCCATCTTATTTTACTTCTGATTTTTTCATAAATGTATGCAAATAAAGTATATCCTTTTTAATGTGGAAAAATGTGTCTAATTAAGTATGAATAATTGTGAAGGGTTCTGAGGATTGACCAGTTGCTTAGGTGGGTGCTTGGCCGGTTGGGAAATTTACTTCTGGGTCACTTATGTGTGGGAGTTGTAAGGATGTGCAAGATGAAGAAGTCTTAGCGATAGTACTGACAAAGAAAATGTATTTGCATAGCTAAGGAATATGTTTTCAATATAAAAGTTGTGGTTTTACCTGCACCGTAAATTTGTCGTAGAGGCTAATACAAATTTCCGTTTTCATTTGTAATTATAACATTTATTAGTTTTTTCCCTAGTTTGAAGAATTATTTTCGTTTTTGTAACTTTTTTTTATAAAGAATTTGTGTTGTTGCTCTGTTGGAGTTACAATATGATTTTTCTTTAACTTTTTTTAAGACTAGCAGTTTTTCCTAGTCCAAATAATATTAAACTCATTAATATATAACTTGCTTTTGATTGAACAAAAGTTTTTAACTAATTGCCTACATACTTTTAAGAACACCTACTTTTTTCAGTTATATTGTTCAACCATCATATGTACCTAAATATTGTGCAATGATGATGAAAAGTGTAGTTTTGTACTAAATTGAAACTTGACAATGTAATGTTTAATTGCCGTGGCTTAGGTACAGCCCATAGATACTTTTTTGGGGCAACCTGTATTATATTCTAAAAAGCACTTTTAAAAACTTGCTTTCATTAGTTTTACTAGAAAAATGTAAGGTAGAAAACTTAATCAAAAATCTGGAAATGACTATTTAAGAATTTTGCTCTTGTTATTCATTAAGGCCCTCAGACTGCCGAATTTTTTAAAATTACTATTTAGATGCAAAGTTTGAAAACATGTCCAAATACCGTTGAACCAAGTGAATTGTTATTTACATGCAAGGCTTTATTAGTATAATACGATTCAACGTTTTGAAAGTACTAAGTAAATCCATTGACTTGCAAAAATCGTAGGATGCAGCAGAAAATAAACTTACTTCCAACCCGTGAAAATCGCGGGATAAGCAGTCTGAGGGTTAATTTCCGTAGGGTATGGTTTCCAGCGCCTCCTCTACAAATGACTTCCAGTAAAAATTCATTATTAAAAATATAGAATTCTGTAATCAAGGTTTTCCTCAAATTCATTATCCAATAACAATCAGATTTTACATAATTAAAATCAATCGATTAACTGATAAGTTTTTGGAAGTATTAAATTATTTTTGCCTTGTCATAGAAAACATAGAATTTTTCGAATTTTCCGGACTTCAGTGTATCACAGAGTGAGAGAGAAAACGATTACAAATTTCCAAAAATTAAGCACAAGAAAAGATTAAGTTGAATGAAAGCATACGAAAATGAATTTGAACAGTTATTTTAAATGTAAAAACTCCCTAACTTTTCAAATGATCATTTTCAAATGCTACATAAATAAGAATATGTTAGCCAGAGACGAATAAAATGCCCCTTCCTCAATGTTTCGCAGAAAGCTGTTATCAACAAATGTCAGCTGCCTTAGTTTCTATCTTGAGATATATTTGCATGAACAACAAGGGGATTAATAAGCAAATGTTTGAGACGAATAAAGGCATTACAATGCAATAGATAAAAGCAAAATAGCTCTGTCATTGCGACAACTAACTTTCATAAAATTTTCGAAATGTGGAAAGTAATGAAATGAGACGCAAGAGATCAGACAAAAGCAAAAAGAAGCAAGCATCGCTGTTACTACTTCTACAACTGTCTGTGAAAGAGCGCTGTGTTTTGAATTTTCTTCCAAAAAATGAACACGGTTCAACTCAGAAAATGGAGAGTTTCTCCTAAATTCATCTTTATTCTCGTGCGAGTGTTTATCTTTGAACGAATAATATCGTCATCACTCAAACTTCTCCGAAAACTATTCAATTTTTGTTGCTACTGTGGCCTTTCTGACGAAACGAAGTCACAGGAACCATCCCCAAATGCACACAATTCAAGCAAAGAAAGTGTTTGCGTTAAAAAAGAAATTGGGCTTTTCTCTGCTGTATCTATGACACTTGGAGTTATCATAGGTTCTGGTATATTTGTGTCCCCCCAGGGGGTCCTCAAAAATGCTGGCTCTATCGGATTATCGCTAGGGGTTTGGATATTTACGGGTGTGTTCTCGATGATCGGCGGAATGTGCTTTGCTGAGTTGGGCACCTCTATACCAGTTTCGGGCTGTCATTTCACATATATACACGCGAGTTTTGGAGAAATACCAGCTTTCATGTATTTGTGGGCACAAATGGTTGTACTCACTCCAGTTTCTTTGGCCATCATTTCATTGACGTTTGCTAACTATATCTTGACGCCCCTTTTTCCAAGCTGCATTGTTCCAGTTAATGCGGTACGATTTCTCGCTGCATTGCCTATGTGTAAGTGATATTATAAATCTTATTGCATGATTAAGTTAAATTTGATCTGCACTCGGAACACTAATTGACTCTTTGTTAGTCGAAGTCTTTTTCATCCGTAAATGGTCGCAATACACCTCGCGGATTTAAATCTTTTCTATGATATGTTTATCCAGTTTTTATAAATTTCCCTGTATAACTATAATAATTAGTCCTAATGAGGATGTAAATGAGTACTCTGTAAGAAAAATTCAAAGTGTAATTCAGTAAAAACAGCTAATAGATGCACATTGCACGCATATCTATATGAAATTATAATATTTTTATTGAATGATTGAGTTAAATCCAATGATTTGCATTCGAAACACTAATTAATGGGTCTGATACTACGTGAATTCCATATTGGATCTTACACAAGTTTTTTCTTCGGTGCATCCATAATTACTGTAGTATTATTTCTGTTCCCTATCTTTTACTCAGTGTCATTGCTTGGTTACACTCCTTTATTTCACTTGACATCTTTTTAAACTGCGAAACACTTCTTGATATTCTTGTGTTGTAATATTTAGTGTAGTTGTGTGTTCTGGTTGAAGATACAATTTTTCAGTATTTGTAAAACTTAATTCTGAGTAAATTTTTCGACTTGTATTTAAATTTTGATTCCCTAAATCTTGTTATTTTTCTTCTAATTTTCCCATAAATGTATGCAAATAACTATACAGTAGAACCCCGCTAATCCGAAATAATTGGGACCGGTGCTTGTTCGGATTACAAAAAATTCGGATTACCCGAAATTACGATAAAAATAGAAAAGAAAAAGATGCGTGCTAAAAAAATGTAAGTTATAAGTGCTC
>BGPR01035019.1:0-16180 GCA_013235015.1 Araneus ventricosus
CAAAACAACACAAAACATTAAATAAAAAAAATTCTAGATTAAAATTTAAAATTTCGGCTTCGAGGTGCACTCAGTCACCATTACGACTATCTGTGTGCCAAATTTCATGGCTGTAAGTGCGATAGATTCGTCTGGACATCGCAGACAAACACGCACACACACACACAAACATTGCCTTTTATAAGTATAGATTGACTGTTTCCGGAAATAAACGAAAATTTCTGAGACTTGAAGGAAACTGGTTGAATGGTTCTGTTTATTTCTCTTTCGAACATTCATATCACATTACGGAGAATGTTTTCGACTTTCCGCATCATTTCTGTTTGAGGTTTTCCCTTTCTGATTGCATCAAATGTCCTTGATTTTTCACAGACACTACCGTCGATGTGCGAAAGCGTGCATGACTCATCCTTCACGTCTGAATCATTCTTTACGATTAACAAACGAGCGGTAACGAGTAGAGACAACTTTTACGACTTTTTTTATTCCACAAAAAGAATAAAACAAAATAAAAAAGCAGAATAGTAGGGAATCGTAATGGAAGTCCTGTCACTGCTTTTGTAGCGAACGAAAGTCTGAAAGCTTTTCACTCGGTTGTTTTCAGGACGTTGAACCACTTTGACATATATATCTCGCTAATTAATAAAAAAAAAGGATCCAGAAGCTCTGTTTATTGTATCGTCCATTTTCAAGTCCTTTGGTTATGTTTGCTAAAATGCTGTTCAGTATAATTTCAGGTTTTCGATGTTTAGGTTATTTTAACCACTTAGGTAAAAAAGAGAATTTTTGCGGAAGTCGCTTGAAAAAGAATTTTCTAAAAGACGAATTAGAACATCAAAAAATACGAACAGTTTGAAATTCTTATTCGTGTTAATTAATGAACATGATAATAAGCTTCTAAGTTTTAAACACGCGCATTGGCGCCCATAGTTTTTGCCTTGCATAAAGTTTAGAATTCAAAATAAACTTTTGTTTTTTTACGCTTTACACACACATTACAAATCCGCTGCATGCAAATTATAAGAAGTTAATATTGATTCAAAATTCAATCATGTTAGTTCGGGAAGAATATATTTTCAAATCCTAGGGATTTTTTTTATGTACTATCAATAAATTTCTTTTGTATATATTCAGAATATTTCTTTTTGCATCAATGCATGTTTATGAATTTGTAAGATTTAGATGGAAAATATTATTCATTTCTACCTTAATGGCCAATAAATAGCTGTTTATGTAAATTATTAAAATTCTATTCATCATTTAAATATTCTTTAGTAGTTAAGATTGTGAAACAAATGTAGTATCGCAATCGAATGCATTGAAATTTGTTTTATTAAAATTTAAACTTCCTTTTAGCATTTTGTATTAAAATATTTCAAAATCTCAAATGCGTCATTTCGTATGCCGTTCCTCTTTCTCTCTCCCCTCCCACTTCTTCTAATTTTTGTCGAATTTTCATTGTATATTTGAAGTAAAGTCGGCTTATTCCGAACTAATCATTTCTGTATCCATCAAAAATTTTATTACGTACCAGTATTTTAAACATCATGCAGAATACATTAACTAACTCTTTTCAAAATGGCGCGGGCATGTCTAAAAAAATCCAGGACATTGACGTTGTTTGGATGCGATCAAAAATAAAAATAAACAGATGAATAAAAATATAGATGATATCGTATTCCGGAAAGCGTCGCATCCTTACTCGTGCTGTCTGCTTCTGCCAGGGAAATTGGAAATCTCTTCCACTGAGAATAGAATGTTTGATAGTAAGTTGACCTGAAGTAAAAAAGACCGTTAGAGTTCATCCAAAGTTAACATTGTATCGTTTGATACTAGGGTGTGCCGTAATGAGTTTTGATCCTAAAATGATAATATTTCACTTTTAGCTTTACGAAAGAAAATGGCGCTCATAATTAGAGTAAAAAATGCATTAATAAAAATATTAACAAGAAATTAGTGAAATAAAAAATTTAGTTAATTTCTTATCTCTGAAATTCGTTTATTTATTAAGCCTTTTCATATAGATTTATGTCTTCTTTTTATTCATGATATTTTTTATTTTAAATTATGTAATTAATTATATTTCTGTGAAATCAAACGATTATAAAAAGGGAAATAAATTGTAAATATATTTGTTTTATTAAGCTTAGTGTTACAGAATTTTTCTTAAAGATCATCTGATTTTTTATTACGTTAGCCTATCCTACAAAACTTATGTAAATGAGTGTAAGAAATATAGGAAAAACTATTTTAAAATATAATTTTCATCTGAATTTTAACTCAAAATTAATGAATTATGCTAATTGTGTAATTAAAATTTCTTCCTTGAAGTCAAAAGTGTGATAAAATTCATTTATTAATTATTAAGGCCATCAAAATTAATGAAAAAAAGATATAAATGGTTTTAATGCAAATATGAATATCTACACAATGTAGGGTTAATGTATAAAATTCCTGAAGAATGAAATCGAAAAATTGAACTTCGTGAAATTAGTATTTCCTAAAGCTAGTCCTTTTAAATTTCTGTAGAAATAGTTTGTTTATTCGCCTTGAAGAAACTTTTCCTTCCAAATGCAATTTTCTGTAAAATCCCGGGGTTTTGTGAAGCTGCTGTCCATGAACTTCTTCCTTATTGTCTGACTTGATTTCAATTTTTTCGTTCTCTTTAGCTGAGAAATTCCGAGTGTAACCAAATACGAATACAAGTTTACCAGGTGACTGTGTCGTTTCCTTGGTTACGTTAAGGATATTAAATTAGCTTTGTCCTGTGACCCTGAATGTTTGTGCCTTACAATTTTTTCTTTCTTTAAAGTTAACTATCATGTTGTAGATTTAAAGAAAAAATAAAGGCGTGACACAATTCTTCACGAAATTTAATATTTGAATGTGTAAATCTATACTGTAACGCATGTAACTGACTAAACGTCAAGGTATTCTTTGTGAAGCTTGCCAAGAATTTAATTTATTAATTCAGTATCAAAGTTAAGTTAGTTTCGTACAAAATAAGTTTTACTTACTTAATTAAAATGTAAAACCATCCAAAGTGAAAAGATTTTTTGATTGATTTAAGTTTTTTCCCCTCAGTATAATGTTTTATGCATCAAATTGTTTTGTGTATATCTCCAAAGCTACGCAGTGTTTATGCAGTTATAATTATTCGTTCTATTCTTATTCTCAAATTAAGCATGCATTTAATTCAAAAGATAATTATTAATTAGTTTTTCGTGGAGAGTCTCTTCAGTAACATTGAACAGTGGCGTTAATTCTCAAATGCGTCGCGAAAATTTGAATTTGGAATCCATTAAGCATCTTGGAGGAAGAAAAGCACTGCGCAACGTGCTGTTAGATGTCAAATAAACTCGCAGTTATGTCTGTCATGTGACTGCAGATGACATGCGCAATTATGTCTGTCATGTGACTGACTTGAAGTGACTGCAGATGTCATGCGCAGTTATGTCTGTCATGTGACTGGCTTGAAGAAAGAAAGATATTTCGATTAAACTAATAATTTATAATTAATCGACTTTAATTTAAGAAGTTCAAAATTGAATTTTTTTATTAGTTTTCTTGGAATCCTTATACAATACAACCCCGGCTAACCGAACTATAGGGTGGAATCCGTTTCGGATAACGATTTTGTCGGTTAAGCCGTGAACATCCATTACCATTTTGTGTCTAATTTATAATATGCAATTCTGAAATGTGTTGATTGTAAAAAAAATTCAAAATTCTCTTTGAAGGCTACACTTATGCTCTCTATTAAAGTTAACCCTCTGTCGGGTTCAATGCACGGGTAGACAGCATCGTAATTAATACTGTTAATGCCCATTAATTTTAATTTTAGTATTTAAAATTAATCACTGACCTTTTTGGGGTGGCTTAAAAGAAAAAAGTAGGGATATCGTTACAATAATCAAGTCTTTCCTTCGCGATTATTTCCGTGCAGTATAGTATGTGTTTTATGGGTTTACGATTTCAGAGAAATTTCGGATAACCCGGGTTCTACTGTACTTATTTATAACCCTTTCCTCAACTTTTCTCAAAAAATAAAAAAATATGTACAGTTTAAGGTTGGCCTATTCTGGATTTCCTAAAAGTTAAAGCGGAGTGACGCTTTAGGGCGCGCCTACGCAAATTTTACGACATATCGTGCATCGTATTACATATATAAAATGATTTCGTGGTTGTAGTCAGTAAAAAGCCGAGTTGTATTCTAATTTTCTTTTATTATGGGAAAGTGACGGAATGTACGTACATCTTAGTTTTAAGTTTCAAGTCAAAAGAGAACAGAAAATCCCTGCATTTTCTCAGGTAGGGATTTAACACATATACACGTGATCAAAGTGAAAGGAATAATAGCTATTTTTAGTAAATTACATAAGTATTTTAGGGAAAAGTATGGCGGCAATAAGTCGCTGATTTCGCGATTTGTGTAGGCGCGTGGAAGTAATTAGGATATTCTCTTAGTAATAAATATGCCAAAACGCGAGATTTTTAATATACCCCCAGCGCGGGAAATAAAACGAAACTGGAGTTTAAGAAAAGCGATTTTGGAATACATTAATATAGTACTAAGATTTTAAAATTTATAATATTAGAATTTAAAGTAAAATTAAGTGAGATTATTACGTATATATATCGTGTTTGTTTTACAAAAATAAAATATATATCGTATTGTTTTACAAAAATAAATCAACTTTTATTTATGTTATCTGTATTTATTAGCTCAATAGTAAACAAAGATTTTATAAATAAAAATTGCATTTAAATTTATAAAAGAACAATATAAATATGTAATACGATGCACCATGCAAGTATCTCTTGCACACGCGCGCCCGCTGGAAGGTTAATCTCTCTCTCTACTTTCTCTGCGAAGTTCCGCAGGAAAGTGTTCTGAAATTAGTCTGCTCTTCCCAATGTCGAACCAAAGAAAAAAAAAATACTAACAAGTGCTGCCATAGGTGTTTTTTTTTTTTGTATCTGTTCATTGAAGAATATCAAGTTCCACATTTATGACGTGATGTTCATTTTAAAAAAAGACGTCCAGTGACGACTATTTACCGCAAAACACAATTTTATTCAACCGCAGTGGGTGTCACAACTGATGTTTGCAACCGATGTCTGGTATAGTCTGCAACTGCGTTTGTTTTATTTTCTTGTGGCCGTTTTCTTTTATTGCGTTTGAATCCTGCTGTTATCTAATTACAGCACGTTAACATCCTGCTGGTGGAAAGTCTCTCTTCTAAAGGGTATTTCCAGACAGATTCGTCCGTGTAATTAATTCTGTCGTTTATTATTTTATACCATTCAATTAGTTATCAGAAATGATTGTTGAGACGGTTTGAAAGTAGCTTGAAAATCGATTAGTACTTTCGGAATTATTGTAGACTAATTTTTGATGGCCATTGATATTGTTACAAAAATCGTTCTGTGGGTGTATGGTGTAAAATGTCCAATACGCAGGATAATCGAGAATGAAGGTTTATTCTCAAATATGCAGGAATACACGTATCACAGGTAACAGGAAACAATAGATCTTGCACAGATCAGCAACGTGAACAGACAACAATTCACAGGTAATAACAGTTCACCACTTTGATGTTTAGCAACACAAACAGTCAGCAACTAACTAATAACGACAATAACAGCACTTTCAGTATCACTCAGCTCACCAGCTTCCTACTGCAGACGAAACTAAAGGCGTTCCAGTGGATCAACACTACTCTCTCTGATCCAAACGCGGTCCTTATATATTCTCTTCGACAGGCCGTGACGTCACATGGAGTTTTCTCGTATATTCAAGCGTATTTCCTTTCCTAATAGAGATATCGAGAAAAGGGTCGCACTTTCCTCAATCATCTATTTGTCGCCAAGGTCAGGGGTCCCGGAATGGTCGCTGCCCGTCACTCCATGCTTACCCCTGTAAAACTCCCTCCCCAACTATACGATTAGCGAGGCAGGAAAGCGACATTACATCTTTGTAACAATATGGTTTGATGATTTTTGGTATTCAAAACCTACATGACGCACAGGGCCAGAGGTCATGGATTCCCTTAGCATGTGTTAGCTGATAGAGCATATCTATGTACATGGCCCACGACGACCAAATATAGATAGATAGATTGACCAGATTACTGCGATAGGCGTACATTGTTTCGCTGCAGAACACATGTCCCCACCCTGTGGTGATGATAGCTTTGCCTAGTTATGTGAAGAAAGCAGGAATTCTAGCACCGACGGAGGCGATTAGCTGATGTTGAGAAAGTCAAGTTGAACTTTAAATTAGGGTTGATTTTCTCCGCCTCTATGCCTCTCTCGAGGTTTTAATGTTTAAGGTCAATTTAATAAAGTTGTATAAGCTTGCAATGGGTTGTGTCTGCCACACCAGATGGCGCTGACCTTGTTTACTGTTGTTGTTGTTTTTCCCTTCTTACTTGTACATATGTAAATAAATTAGTTTCTCTTCTGCCTACTAAGGATGTGGTAGTGTGTTTTCTTCCCTCCTCTTATTTAGAATGTAGCATAACTTCATTTGTACCAGGGTCGGACCTTTAGATTAGATATTGTTGTTTTTCAGTCGCAACATGTTACTGTTGTCTTTTGCTCTCCTATATCCACCAAAAGTCAAATAATAATTCTTGTGCATTTTTACTCCAATCAACGCGCCGCACTTGCTCGACGTGGCCGCTGTTTGATTTAAAATTATGAAATTGATAGCTCCGTGATTTGGTCAGTTTACTCGCAGAAGAATTGGAACATTTTTTGTTTAAAGTGTTAATGTGTCGAGAATATCTTACTAAATATAACTGATAGCACTTACTAAATATAACTGTAAAGATTTAGACTTCGTCATTTTATAACTGTAAAGATTTAGACTTTGTCATTTTATAACTGTAAAGATTTAGACTTCGTCATTTTTTCAGTAGTATATTTATTGCCTCAAACAGCATACATTATTTAAAGCCTTTTTCCGATTGGTGGTGGAAGTGCGTGCCTGTCTGAAACTGTTTAGAAATGAGTTGCAACCCTGTGTATACCATTTGGACAGCGGTTGCCATCCTTTCTTTTCTCTCATACATCTTAATTAATCCCCCGCTTTTTTTAATATACCTCCTACTGACATATCCCGCCCCAGGAATGGCGCTAGAGTTTGTCCGACAGGGGGTGGGGGCTGTCCCTTCCCCCACCCCGAAAAAAAAAACTATTCCTGCGCGCAAAGAAGTTTTCTTCAATAAAGTTAAGGGCTTTAGGTTCAAATGACTTGAATTAATTTTATAACATTTCTAGGATTTATTTTTGATTTTACATTTTATTCCGTTTTTTTTATGATAGCATTACTTCAACGCCAAAGCAAATGAAACGACAGAATTTCGTATTAACTTATCATGAAAGTTATCAATTATTCATCGTGTTAATCAACTTATTCTTGAGCTTTTTTCGTGGAGCTCTGTTCTATAAAATTAGGTTTGTAGTCGTTCTTGTAACGTTAACCATGTGAGGTCGTCGTCCAGTGTTACCGGGGTCTGATCAGAGATCATCAGACTTAAAGAAGTCACAGCATATCAAGATTTAATCAAACTTCTTGAATAAATGACTATTTTACAGGTCCATTTACAGGTGATATGTACATTCAAGAATAAAGAATAACAAGTCCCGTATATGTATCGCGAAAGTCAATAATAAGCGTAACTTGACTTAGACGAGGTTATCAACGTTGTGTTTACTCGTGAAGCAACTTTATCATAAAGTTCAGTAACTATGAGAGTTCAGCAAATTCTAGCAACTCGAGACGAATTATTAAAACACCGAGGATCGGTATATGAAATTGAGGTTATCAGAACGCTCGATAAATTGCAGCGATCCACCACAGGGATATTTATAGCCAGGCTCTGACTAAAGTCCACTCAGGATGAGTAAGAAGATACCGAGGGTCGGTATGACAACGAGGTTTTACGAACGCCCGTTAAATTCACGCAATCCACCAAAGGGATGCTTCTATTACATGCGACGGCTCACCATAAGAGCTAGTCCAGCCAAAGATTTGGCTACAGTCACGAGGTCAAAAATACGCCCGTTTCATCTAAGTTTCAGATCCCGAAAAACAACACAACGGAGTTAGCTCTCCGCGTGTTTTCTCTTCAGCTTTCTCTATCTGATTGTCCTCTAGTCTTTTTCTTACCTCCCTTCTTAAACCCTTTCCCTCCGAGGCCGGGGGGAGTGGCTGATGAATTATTTCTCGGCGATTCGTCCTTCAGCTGGTTAGGTTAGGTTATATTAACGTCCCGTTTTGAAGCAACACGAGGGCTATTTAGGGACGGACCTAGTAATTTTGAACCGCGGTCAGATGACGAGGACGACACCTGAGCTGGCACCCCCCCTCTCCAAGCTTCCGCGCCACACCAACGGGAGAACGTTTGGCCACTACGTATGATTTAGCGTGCAACAGGCCCCATACACGGCGGATCTTCAGTGGAATCGGGTTTCGAACCTGCGACCCTCTGGTCCCGAGGTCGAGACCTTACCACTAGGTCACCGCGGACTTCCGTCCTTCAGCTGGACAAATCACCCAACCGCAGTCGTGTGCTTCCCTCCATGATCTTGATTGGAAGCGGTCAACTCTTAGCTGCACGTCTTTGTCGGCTGCACGTGTGTGGGCCACTCAAACGATACCGCACTCCTTGAACCCCTCTGGGTTTGCGTAAGACCGGGCCGTTTTTACGACTCCGTTTTATGACTCTGTACTTTCCTCTCCGCGGTCCAGGGTTTTCGTTGTGTGGTCCGCTGTCGTGGGAACGAGGTAGAGGGCACGTCTCAACCATAACCGACTGAGACCGACACCGGAGACAGCGCCTTCTGAAGCTTTTAACGGCAGTACAGATGATGGCACGCGCTGCGTCCCCATGAACAATGCTCTTCTTTAATTTTGTTCTATTTCTGAAAATTTTGGGTAAACTGTCTGTGTATAACGTAACCCTTAAATAAATAACTGCTACACTAATTTGGACTATTGACTAAACCCTTAAACGACACCACATGCTCAAATGAAGACATAATGATTTCGTGTCTGGAGCTACATGAAGTTACTGCGATATTTGTTCTTAATATACGCATGAGACGAGAATTATTTTCCCACAAGTATGAGAATAAAGCTTTCGAACTTGGGGAACCGAAACCTTAACCCGAACCTTGGGGAAACAAAATTCTAGAACTTTTTTTCATTTTAATAGCTTATGTTTTCTTTTTTTCCCGCCATTACCAGCATTACTTTCGCGTACCCTTCGGAGTAAGCGTTCAACAGGTAGGGAACTTCTGCTTTAAAACATTTGTGGGAGTTGCTTTCTTCAGAAATATTTGTCTAAAGAACCAGACATAGTGAGAAACTTGATGCGTTCGACTTCACATAACCTTGAACTATTCTTTAGGTGTTTTACTTCTTGGAAGCATGATCCAAGGTTACATAATTATAATCTTGTCAAGGGTAAAAAAAAAAAAAACTGAAACTTTTCTTTACACAGTCTGTCGCTTTGTAAAAAGCTGAGTTGTTCCTTTGTCGATAAATTAGGTGCTACATTCTATCTCAGCCATGCATTTAACAGTAGACGCGTTACTTATAAATCCATATGCATAAATTGTATGTAATTATTCGGTCATGCATTCTAAGCAAACTATACGAATCGTGTCGTTAAAATTTGAGGTTTGGTAACTAGAAACTGTAGGTACTCGGTGCTACCCAAGATAACCGGCGGGGGTGTTCTCCCCTCGCCTTTCTCGTATGCTTCCAAACTACGGCACGTTTTGTGTTTAGGTTCGTAGTGTGCATTTTGAATTTCTTTCCTTTGACCGATTAGCTCTGAAATTATAGCTAACTAGAGATTAGTAGCTAAAATTAACTTAGTTGTAATTAAGTAGGTGTTCGACTTAATTGTAGCTAATTAAAGTAGAAATCCGAACTAATTGGGGCTGACCTTTGTTCGGATTCCGGGAGATTCAATAAATTTCTAATTCAAGTAGAAACCCGGAGTTCCGAACTAATTGTGGCTGACCTTTGTTCGTATTCCGGGAAATTCAATAAAATATTCTTAATTATACCAAATGCAGTTGAAAATTAATTCTGAATAAAAATATCTCCAAAAATATTTTGAGGAATAGATTAGATTTAAATTATAATTTGCTTAATCGTATTAATGAAAATGTTTCAATTTTTCTTAATTATGAATAGCAGAATTATTCTACAGACGAGTTTACTGTCTTTATTTGCTTACTAGCTGTTATCCGCGACTTCGTACGCGAAGAATTTGAATTATTCTTTTTTTTAATTCACGAATGTAAATGTTTTTTTGCATTTTGAAAGGGAAAAGTAAAAGTTCTGACGGTTGATAATACTTAATTGGACGGCTGACAGGAGTGTACTGTACATGTATGCTGATATTTTTATGTAAATTGTTTATCTGTGCTAATATACTTTTGTATATCACGTTATTTGCACGGATGTAGAGGTTGTGTGGGCTGTACACACGTGAACAGGCCACATATAGTTAGTTGCCCATGAGAAAAATATGGTTTTTTCAAATGTACGCCTGCCACTTTCAGTGTCCGGCCCTGGTCCTCGTAAATGATATTTTTAAAGGGATTTGTTACCTTTTGAACTGAGATGATAAATCCTTCGGTGTTATCGGAAGGCGTGGAATTAAAACACTCTCTCTTCTCCCTATATCAGTCATAACAGTAGCTTTCACGACGTTTGTACCTAGGTGTGTAATTTGTAACCGTGTGCCATTGCGCAGTTTCGGTATATCGAGGTTACGTATTAGTAGTACTGGCACACTGACTTTCAATCTCGGCTTGTCGGAAGGTGCCCCTGTCAATTCTAAGATCTTGAAGAGCTCTACAGAATATGATGTTCCTTGTTAATGCCCATTACCGTATCTACAGAAGGATATTCTGTAATATCTCACAGTGAAAATTAAACAAAACATCGAGAGAATAATTCACTAACGTCATTGGATCACTGTGTAACCGTATTAAAAGCTGTAAATGCTACCACAACAGGAAACCGGAATTGTAAAGTCTCCTTTGTTGCTTATGGTCAAAGAAAGCAATATTTTCTTATATTAACTTTAACACTGGCAAAAGCCCGCGCGCGAAACAGTAATTTGGCTTGAATTTATTTCTATAAGAATAAAAAGTATTGTTAGAAATCACGTTAAAAAATATATTTAAGCCTTTATAACAATCAGAGAAAACATTTCATCTCAATGGAATTAATAGCATTAAAAAGATCATTTTCTGGTCTTTAAAATGGCATAAAAATAATTGTTGTCTAATAAATATTTCAGAAGTTATTGGCGAAGAACGTCTAAGCATTAGGCTTAAAAGCGGCTAATGTTCGTTATCTATACTTATAAAAGGCAATGTTTGTGTGCGTGTGTGTGTGTTTGTCTGCGATGTCCAGACGAATCTATCGCACTTACAGCCATGAAATTTGGCACACAGGTAGTCGTAATGGTGACTGAATGCACCTCGAAGCCGAAATTTTAATCTAGAATTTTTTTTATTTAATGTTTTGTGTTGTTTTTGGTTGATTTTCGCACCTATTTCTCATTATTAGATGAGTTTCAAATAATTGTACGACAAAATAGATAGACCATCGGAAAGAGCACGCGATTTCCGTTCTAATGAATAGTTTTGAATTTCTATCTTAATTACTGAATTTTGAGAATTTTTTAAAATCAGTCAGTTTGTCCCTAAATGTTGTTTTGTTTTTAAATTTGTTGCATCCGACTTTCTAATAACACTATTATTTTCAATTTTTTCAGCTTATAACTCAACCGGTTCTGTTTAAAAGAGAATGGTTAAAATATCTTTTTTAGTTTTTTTAAAATTAATTTTTTCCTGGTAGTTGAGCGATTTTTTTCCTCGAAGCTTCCGCCCACGAAGTCTCCGGAAGCGTGCGGGCAACTTCATGGCTGAAGGGCCAGGGTGACGTCATTACTTTCGCGTTCTGGAGGAGATGATGTATTTACTCCATGACTTCGATTATATTTTTAAGCGTATCTTAACTTATTTCTTTGGCTTTCATACTTTGCTCGCGTGTAATAAATATCACATTGTAATTTTTAACATTATTTGGATTTAACGGACTCGGTCGAGAGAGGAAAGGAGGCGGACCAACTCAATATATATATATATATATTTCTGTTTTGATTTAGTTTTAAAACTTTCATTTATGCAATTGTATGTGGGCTTTTTTTTATTTTGTTGAAATCCCGATCCCACGGGCAACGCCGTGCGCGTACTGCTAGTTTAATTATATATCTTAAGAACTAATTAACTCTGAAAGTTGAAAATAGCACGTTTGACCTAACTACCGTTCACCGTTCAGGAGGAGTTTTTGTGACCGACCGATCGACCAACAGACAGACAGATACATGCAATTTCTGCCTTATTTTATAGATATTTATAAACATAAGCAAAATTTTCAGAAATAAAGATAAATTAGTTCAAAGTCTAACCGTTTCCTAGCAGCAAAGTAGGTATAAATTTGCGTTATTTCAAAATCGTCTGCGCGTAAAAAAATATTAAACTTTAAAAAATTAATAACAATCGAAAGGAAAATGTCACAGAAATAAAATTGGTATCATCGAAAAGGTAAACATTTGAACTTTAAGATGGTATAAAAATATTTTTGTCGGACAATTTGCTCCGAAGTTACGGCGGAAAAACGGTTTCGGTTAATTTCTAATTAACTGCCTGTTTAATTAACTTTTGGACTTAGAAATGTTCATAAGTGTCCTCCCCTTGTCTTAAATAATAAGTGTGCAAAATTTGGTTGAAAACCGTCCATTGGTTTAGGAAGAGATGTGGAACATAGCCACATACATACATACACACATACCCACAATGACTTTTATTTATATTAAGATTGTCCTTTTACAGCATTCTGTGACGATTCTTTATTTTCTTGCGATTTGCTGTCATTGTTAGTATTCGGATGCATAAAGTTTGGCTAAATTTCTAAATAAAAGAAAATTTGTTTAAAAATTATAATTTATAATAAAAAAAGCCAAATGAAAACTTTTTTAAATTCCATTATTATTGATGAAATCATACCTCCTTCGAAACTCGCCTATTTTTATACATTTTAGTTTGTTTAAATCTCTGAATTCTTTATTTTATAACGCCAGGAAAAAGTTACCAAGACTTGAATATGGAATTTTTAGGAAAAACGTGCTGTGAATATGAATTATTTCTGTAGAACGTATTTTTTTAAAATTTTATCCGTCCATTTCGAACCCTTTACCTTATTATTATATTTTTTTGGATATCAGTCAACTTCTAATCCAAACAAAAAAATTTAAGGAGAAATAACTTTTATTTTCCCTAAATTTAAATTTTGCTTAAAGGTTTTATACGTTTTTGAATTTCATTATTCATTACCTTCTTTGATTACACCGCATTTAGCTTTGGTTGTTAGCTGTTCCAAACTATTCCTTTGAATCGATAAATAAAACTGCCGAAAATAGAATTTTTCGAAGCTACTCCAGAGCTGTTTTTCTCGGAAATAACCCTCACTTTAATGAGGTTATACGCTGCCTCGAAGGTAAGAAAAATACGTTATTATCTGTAATAAAGACGGAATAGCTGGAGTTTTATGCCACAATTAAAAGAACCTGAATGGGTCTTTCGAAAGAACCCAGTGGAAGTTAAAAGAAAATGAATGAAAACCTGAGGAATGGTGTCACTATCTTAAAATAATGAGACGAAAGACTGAAAGAATACATCTTACTTTTTAATCATATTTAAATGTGATTACATGAATTAATGCAGTCAATTCGTGTTCACATGACCCAATTTAATTTTGGAATCCAATGCGCATTTTATAAGGTGAAAATGACATCCCGGCACCTTTTAAGACAAATTGTAGTTAGATAACATGGGCAATGATGCTTATCATGTGATTTGCGTGGTTTGGCTCCATTATACTCAATGTAAACTCCTGCACTTTAAAAAAAAATCATGTAGCAACAACATTTAAGACATCTGTTTATTGTAGCCAACATTATTTTTTCCCCCATTGGTGTTTCGGTAGCTTGATGGTAAGGTCTCGGCTTTGAAATTAGAAGATTCCCGGTTCGAAACCCGTTTTACACCCAGGATTCGACGAGCACATCGACTTCGTGCACTTTAAATCTGGCATCAGAGGTTTTAAACGTCCTCCCGCTGGTATGGCATTGAAATTCGGAGAAGGGGTGCCGGTTCAGATGTCGCTCTCTTATTTTGTGAGTTCCATCTTAAGATAGTTCTATGCTAATTGTAAACGGATCATTAGTAAAACTAAATTAAGCTTCTTTTATACACTATTTGTTCCTTAAAATTAATGGGAGCAGACTATGGTTTTAATCGGTGGAAACTTTTTTTGTATGTCAACGTTAAAGTAACTTAAAAAAAATCATGCAACAACAATGTTTAAGACATCGGTTTATTGTATTCAATATTATTTTTCCCCCATCGTTACCACGGTAGCTTGATGGTAAGGTCTCGGCTTTGAAAGTGGAAGGTTTCCGGTTCGAAACCCGGGATTCGACGTGCTCGTTAAATCTGGCATCAGAGGCTTTAAGCGTCCTCCCGCTAGTATGGCATTGAAATTCGGAGAAGGGGTGCCGGTTCAGATGTCGCTCTCTTATTTTGAGAGTTCCGTCTTAAGATAGTTCTATGTTAATTGTAAACGGATCTTTAGTAAAGCTAAATTAAACTTCTTCTATACGCTATTTGTTCCTTAACCACTTAACTTAATAATTTTCTTTGCTATCTAATAAAATGCTCCCTTCTGTTTTGGTAAGGGGCTCGTTTTTATTCTTCTCAGAATTCATATAATACTTGAGATGTTTATGGATTCTAGGTAATTTTTGTTTAAAATTATAAAGATAATTAATGATTAAATTTTAGTTTTAAGACCAAAAATGCGATAATTCGATGCACGAGTATTCTCGGGCTGATAAGTTAAGCGGTTAAAATTAATGGGAGCAGACTATGGTTTTAATCGGTGGAAAGTTTTTTTTTTGTATGTCAACATTAAAGTAACTTAAAAATTATTTGCTTAATAAATTCAAGTAAAAATAAATTACAATTAAATTAATTTTCATTTTTAATTTCAGCTTAATTTTTTTACGTAACTATCAAGATGTCAGTCGTTGAGAAACTACGAGAGCTTTGCAGGTCTAGAGGAGCCAATGGAATTATTGGACTCTCTCGGTAAGTATCACATTTTTTTTTTTCATCCATAAGTAAAAATTCTTGGGCCTCTGAAATATTATACATAAGTACTAATTGTGCATTTCGATTTTTTAATTATTACATTTTAAAATAATGTTGAGTATTTTTAATCATTATCATCTGTTGCAACTTATTTTAATCATCTGTTGCAACAGCGTATTCCTGCATACGCAATCAACCTTCTTGCTCATGCGTAGTAGAAGAATTGGAGTCCTATAAAGGCTCGGACATTATCTGTCGTCTCTAGCACTTTTATCTTGTTACGTTATTAAAGTTGTTATTGTTACTATGAGTTAACTTCTTTAGAGTTTCATAATTTATCCTTACTCCTGCACGAGCCAGTTAGTACATGCATTCCTGTATGCGGTGTTCGTGTCTTACAAGTTACCTTGAATAAATAGATGCAGTAGCTAGTGATGATAACTATGTTAGTTTATTACCACCGCATCAAATTCCAAGGAGAAACCTTTAAGCGTAACCTCCTAAACATTTTTACGAATAATCACTATTGTTTAATTTTATAAATAGTTTAATTAATCTTTGTTGATAGTTGAGACTTTCTGAATCCAGCGGTTTTATTTTTATACCTTAGATACGCCTTGATAATTAAGACTTTTTGAATCCAGCTGTTTTATTTTTATACCTTAGATACGCGTACATAAATATATCGGAAATAGGATTCGCTGCAGAAAGAAAATGTAATTGGGTCTTTCTCGGCAAAATTATTCTGAGTATCACTGTTGAATAAACAACTCCTATTTTCTACACTACTTTTAATGAATCATAAAACTCAAAAATAGAATTAATTTATTGCTAAATATTGAAATATTATATAGTATGGATGGCAAAAATTGGATTAATTTTTTTAACAAATTTACATTTCAGAGCCCCCTTTCATTCCCGGGGC
>BGPR01035021.1:0-16178 GCA_013235015.1 Araneus ventricosus
GCGTGAAATTCCTTTCAAATATATACTTTTATTTTTCTGCCAGCTTTAATAGTTTCGGAGATAATGGGTCTCAAAAGTTGTCGCCATCTTGGATCTCATCCCCCTTTTTTAGTTTCTCTTGGATATCTCGAAATCTATTCAATTTTTAAATAACATGTAGTCAGCAAATTAAAGAGCGCAAAATTCCCTATAAACGAATGCTTTTATTTTTGTTTCAGCTTTAATAGTTTCCGAGATAATGGATTTCAAAATTTGCAACCATCTTGGACTTTATCCCCTCCTTTTTAGTTTTTCTTAAATATCACTGAAACTATTAAAGCTAGAAAATAAATAAAAGCATGCATGAGTTGGGAATTTTGCGATCATTAATTTGTTGTATTTAATGTAATTTGAAAATTGAATAGTTTTCGAGATATTAAAAAAAAACTAAAAAAAGGGGGATAAAATCCAAGATGACGGCAAATTTTTAAATCCATTTTCTCGGAAAATATTAAGGCTACAACAAAAATAAAAGCATGTGTTTGTAGGGAATTTTACGCTCCTTAATTTGCTGATTAAATGTAATTTGAAAATTGAATAGATTTTGAGATATTCAAGATAAATTAAAAAAGGGAGATGAAATCAAAGATGGCGGCAACTTTTGAGGCCCGTTATCTGGGAAACAATTAAAGCTGGTAGAAAAATAAAAGTATAGTTTGTAGGGAATTTTATGCTCTTTAATTTGTTTAATCAATTGTAATTTGAAAACAATATTTTTCGAGATATTCAGGAAAAACTAAAAAAGGTGATGAAATCCAAGATGGCGCCGCGAACTCACTCTCCAAGAACGGGGACTTTCAGTATGTTCATAATAACCCCTCACGAACATGTGTACCAATTTTCAAAACTATATGAGTTAATGTTTTTTCACCCCCATTTTGGACCTTCGTTGACTGGTTCTATATGGACAGAATCACGTTCCCTTTGGTAGTTAAATTAGATGATACTTCTTGAGATGAAAATCCATAGTATAATCACACTCAGATGTGGAAGAAGAACCAGGATTTGGCTACATGTCAAGGAGATTCAGATAGCTTACGAGATCGAACATTTCTCTTTATCTGTCTACAAGTTAGCATCCACACTATTGCCTGCTTTTATGATGATTTAATATCAAATAGGAGTTATACCAGAATTAGTTTATTTTTCCATTTCTGGAGAACTTTTCATTGTATTATGAAGTATTTGAAATTAGTGGTAATATTTTTGCAGCATTTTTTTTGTTTGTTTATTTTGTGTATATTTTTTTTCTCTGAATGTTGGGAAACATTATGATTACTGATCATTTTGATAAATTATGGGATCTTCAAAGTATGGGAAAGTCATTACCCATACATTTAAAAGAACACTTTTTTTTAGTATTATGTATGCACGTTTTTTTTTTTTTTTTTTCCCGTCCTTTACGCACGCCCAGATCTTTGACATACGAGATCAAATTTAGCAAAGTGATGGATTAGCACAAGAGGGGAGCTGACGCCACAGTAATTTTTTAAAAAAAATTCAAATTAGATTTTTATTTATTTAATTTTAAATGGTAAATTCAGGTTTTCCCCCTATTTTCGCGAATTTTATTTTTTCTCTCTTTTTGTCTTTGATGTTTTATTTTATTTATTTCTCTTTATATATTGTCCATTTTGAGCTGTATTGAAGGAAGTTGGTTGGAATAAAAAGTTGCTTTTTTTTTTCTTCTTCTTCTTTTGCAAACTATTCGATTCCATTCGTGTGACAGAATATTATGCTTCTGTGTTTTAATTTATAAACATCAGTAAAAAATCGTTTTCTTACCTTTTTTTTCTTTGCCTTTTTATGTTTTATTTTGCTACGTATATTTTTATTGAGATTTTGATCGTCCTAAAGATTTTTTAAGTTTATATTTTTAATCAGAAAAACCTGGAAAATTCGGTACAGTAGAATTGTTCGTTGTAAAGATGTATTAGTTATTTTATGGTTTATTGTTTAAAAGTTTTAAATAAATGTTCTTTTTTCAAGCATTTTGCTTTTTTATTCAAACCATACTGACTTGAACGAATACTTAATATGACCAATGTGCAGGTGATTTTTTTTCTATGGTTGATGGACTACCTCCGAAAAAAGTCAGGGAAATTTTTTATAAAACCTGGAAAAGTCAGGGAAATTGAAACAGCAAAAATGATGGCCACCCTGGTATGTGCAATTGAAAAAATTCATACATGGTGGTAAGAAAGACCATATTTGTTTGATGATGAATAAATCATTCATTATAATAAGTGTTTACTTATCTCTTCCTTATTATATGTCTCTACTCGCGTAAAAATGTAGCTACTCGTGTGAATTTTTCTCTTTTTTGTATCTTTGCTGTTTTTATCCCTGAAATACGTTTTAATGTCTTAATTTTGTATTTTCTGATGCCCCTGATGATGTGTTAAACTTGTTTGTTAACTTTTAATGTAAATGATTGAATAATAATTTAATATTCTTTTTCTTATTTATACATACTGAATTATAAATAAAAGTAATTATTATAATGTAATATTTTCATCATGTTGCATGTTCTGATGTTTTATTTCTTAAAACATCTTTCGCGTATAAATTATGGTACAAATTTTTTGCTCGCATATGATTTCAGTCTTTTTACTTTTTTGCCAATCTCATCCCTGATACAGCAATGAGACATTTAAAAAAATGTCCAAAGGATAATTTTTTAAAAATTAAATGCTAAAATACATAGTTTATGCGAGACAAATGAAACGCATCTTATCATTTATTAATATGAAAGTTTGCTTAATTATCAATTTAATAATGGGACAATATATTCCATTTCATTTTTGAAGATGGCCTTTAGTCTAATAATCTTTGACCCTTTGCGGACAGGCACAGCGTATAATGTGTGTCACAGTTCATCGATCTCGAGATTGAGGTGTAGGAAATCCAGTTATTAACCACTTGCCTGATTATCCTGAGTTATCTCAGGTTCATATATATATATTGCAGTTAATTATTATCCCGAGAAAACTCGGGCGAAGCAGAATTTGCCAGTACGATTTTACTCGACCTGGAGGAAATGAAAGGAAATATTCAGCTTTCATTGGCAGTTTGCCAAGTTTTATTGGTTTCGCGGTTCTTTTGGCGGGACTGGTCACGTGTTTCCCTGTTGTATAGTATACGTCGGCTTGTGGATTAGTAATGTATAAAGAAGGGTAGTTGCTTTGAAAAAAGTAAAATAATGGCGATGATGCAAGATAGCGAAAGCGGTGATTTTTCAGATAGTGATTAGTCAGGTTAACCTCAAGGCATTTTCCAGATGATATTCCTGCAACTGAAAAAAAAAATCAAATCCAAAGAGACAGTGTACTCTATGTTCCCGTAAAAGATATTCCAGAGGTAAACCAGTAAGAAAAGAGACTAGATATCAGTGTATAGAATGTCGGGTATCACTTTGTGTTGTTCCTTGTTTCAAAAACTATCATACGAAGACTAATATTTAACTTTTTTTCACTTGCCCGAGATAACTCGGGATAGTAAACTAATATTAAAACTAAATGCTTTTACATCATTAAAAATTCAACTTAAAACCAACATGTTTTGTTTCGTTTCCTTGTATTTAATAATAAAATAAAAAAATGTGGTAATTTTTTGCAATTTTTTTCAAAAAAATGTGTAACGGAAGCGGTTAAAGAGGATAGCAGTACAAATTTGGACACAAATGTATATACTATCCATTAATTCAAAACCCTAATCTTAAACCTAAACCTTAATCACTATGAAAAATAAAGTTTTATGCAAGAAAATAAGCACTGATCTGGGAAAATATGAGATGGTGTATTAAGTGCTCCAACCTGATCAAAGTGTTCTAAAAAGTTACCCGTCCGCAAAGGGTCAACAGTTGATCAAAGTGTTCTAAAAAGTTACCCGTCCGCAAAGGGTCAACAGTAATGTTGTGATTAAGTTTAAAAAAGAAAATTTCATGTGGTTTGTTGGATCAAATGAATTGGCTGAGTGATTCAGATGCTGATCTTGCAGAACTTTGTTACATTTAAAGTTTTTATTAGATAAGCAAAGCAGTATCTTGCCTTAAAATTGTTAATTACCATTGAGCAAAAACTGTCATTTCCCCCCCCCCTGTTAATACCAAGTTTTCTTGTGTAACATTTCTTAAAGTTGTAAAATCAGTTGCATTATAACCCCTCTTTGTCATAAAAGAACATTAACTCGATTAATAACGTAATTAAAAACGGCTGGTTACATTATTAGCAAATAAAAACTATGCTATAAATTTTGATAATTGAAGATTTTGTTATATGAATTTAGAGTTAGGAAAGTAACTATATCTAACTCATTTTAGAGATTAGATGCCTTAAGAATTTCCCATCTACAGTATTTTACTTTGAAATAGACGTTTACTAGGAAGCTATTGCAGTGTGTGATGCATTTGAAAAAATATTTTTCTAGAATGTGTCGAAGAACTGATACCTTGAGCTTCAAGGAGTCCAGATGTGAAATATGTATCTATAATAATTGAAAATATTGATCATTCCTAAATTTCTAACTTGGTTTTGGAATTTCAAATATTTGTTGGTAAATAGTTCTAAGATTTTACATTTTGGTGTTGTGCATCCTTTCCTTGACGGATTTACTGGGTGATCCTTCACAATATAGGTAATTTATTCTAATATCTTAAAGATATTGGCTTCTATACTTCCATTTAAGATGAGGGGTTTTTTTTTTGTTTTTCTTGTACTATTTTTGTTTCTGAATCACTTGAAAGGCCTTTTTTATTTTACTAATATTCGATTTTAGATGTTTTTATTTGACAAGGTCTGGCGTGGTATAGCCTAACATGGCTGTTGTGCCATAAAACCCACAACAAACAAACTTAATTTTTTGAAAAACTTGGTAGATATTTTAATTAGAATGGGTGTTGTCTAGATTACAAGTTAATTTTTATTTTCATAATTTCTCATTTTCTATTGTGAAACCTAACTCGCTTTTACAACTACCAGAATTGACCTACCTACTCATTTTTTGCCTATTTTTATATAGCCTATGGAACCAACTTCTAAAGAAGATGAGAATACTGTCCTCAGGAGAATGAAGACTGCATTTACGCACAGCCCTCTTTTGGTGATATATAAATGCATTGCTGATAATGTGAAAATAAAGGTAATAAAAGGCATACCTTTTTCATAATATAGGGGTCTGTTGTGGTAAAATTACCATAAAATGAAATATTTTCAATTTTGTTAAGCTACCTTCCTAAAAATTAGATAAAATATTTACATTTTTTGATAGATATTTTACATTACACTATCTGAAATTTGCGACAATTTTTTATTTTTTAAACCATAAAATTGTTTAATCATTACTTTTTTTAGGCTTGTTATTATGTTCATCTTACCCCATATCGTGGGATAAGATGATTATAGATGGGGGAAATGAAATAGCTCATAAAAATGATAGTGTTAAGATCAATTGAAAAATAGATAACATACCCTGTATTAAACACATTAATATATAATTTTGATATTTGAAAGAATATTGGAAGTTAAAAGTGAACTTAACCTTATCTTTACAATTTTTATTCTATGTAGTGTTTTCATAGGAAGTAACTTTGGTATTGGTTTTCATGATTAATTCCTCATACTTGATATTTTAAATATATATATATATATATATATATATATATATATATATTCATAAATATGTGCATAAAATTGATAAATTAATGTGTTAGTCATGCTTTTTTTAGCAATAACAATTAAATGATTAACTCTGGATAAGTTAATGAAATTTACAAGCTCAGTATATTTAAACCTGAGTATTAATTCTGTCCCTTTCCTATTGAAAATTATATATATGCAATGATTTTGAATATTTATCCATCTGTAAAGTAAACCCTTTTCAACACCACTTAATTTTTTTAATTAAATGCTTTTAATGAGGTTATTAATTCTCTTTAAATTCTAGTAAAAGAATCATTGCCATGTTAACTGTAAGAAGTTTGGATACAACGGGCTGTAAAACATTTAAGGGATTTCCTATTTTACACACTACTAGCTGATATGCCCGCCGTTGCTCGGGATAAAAATATTTTCAAGTCCAAGTACTTATAACACTTTCAATTTACTAAAAGTGTTTTTCGCGGAAGTGTCTTTCATTGTTTTTCGTTAATCAACTGAACCTTTGGACCAGCAGTGAAACACCCTTCTTTTTTTTCCTCTCCTTAGTTTGAACCACTTGGCAAAAATCTTGTACTCCATTTCCCCCTTCCCATCATTGCTACGGACTACAATGGGGAACTTCAGCATTTTTTAAAAACACATGAAAGCCATCTGTATTTGTAAAAAAAATCATTCTAATTTCAAATATGCAAGTGAAATTTTACAAAAAAATTTATTTATTTAAATATTGAGAGCGAAAGATGCACTGAAATAGCAGGAATCATGATGCAATCCGAAACGCACTCTCATTGGCCGAGTAGAATCTGACGTAGAGGGTGCCTTCCTTCGCATACTTCTCTTTCGCTAGTTCTGTATTCTGCTTTGAATCAAGGCGTTTGTACCAGCTAACATTTTAAAAGGGAAGTTTTTAGCTTTTCTACTATACAGCGTTCAATTTCACAATGGATATTGGTTTTGTACAAGCTAAATCGGATAATTTGAGACTCTTCCGCGAATCGTATCGTCAGCCCTTTATTTGAAAATGCCTTGAAAGAATGTGTATCTCTCTGAATGCAACAGATTTTCCAACAATCAGCACTCAAATGTGACACACTATTCTGTAGTATTTTTATGGATCTCTTTGAAAGCTTCGGAACAAAGCAAGCTACTCACTTTCTATCAGTAAAATCCTGATCGCTTACTTATTTTATTACAAGGGAAGGAATACAAATGTTTTGTCAGTACATGTGTCTGTAATTATTCAGTTCCGACAAAGAAACTGGACACAAAACGCCGGCTCGTAAATTATCTCATAAGAAAAGTTGTTTTGACCTTCCCTTCAGTTACCGGAACAGGGCTCTATATTATACAGAAAAGGATTTGCCTTAGAAAAACGGATAGGTTTTCGAAACCATCAAGCAACAATAAATTGCAGAGGGGCCCTCGGGCATTCCGAGAAGACGCTGCGATTTCTGTTGCACAAGCAAGAACGGAAAGATTTTGCATGATGTATTAAATTTCGTATGCCTACAGAAAAAAAAAACAACAGGAATTTATTTATTTCAGAAGTTCCGTTCAAAATAATTTCAGGTACGGCATTTCTTTAAAAACACACCTATGCCTTTTAAAAATTAATTTTATTTTATATAGTTTTATTTTACTACGCTTTATTTTACTACATAAATTATTTCCTTTGTACTATTATTAATTTTAAAATACTAGTTTATACTAATTAATATAAAATCTGGTAAAAATAACTTATATAAAGAAATACACTAAAAAATTAAAAATGATAAAACTGTAACCACTTTCGTAAATTGCAAAAAAAAAAAGAAAAGATACGAACAAAGTATTTGTAAGTAGTAAGCCTTCTTTACTGCAAAGTAAGTTTTTTCATTATGTTAGTTAATTTTTGAATTATATAAAGAAACTATATAAGTTTATAACAATATTCAAACCAGATCAGATGCGACTGATCTAGGAATTTAAGTGCTGCCATCAACAAACTCCAGATGCACGATGAGATAAATTTATCCCACCTTCTCTGAACTATAATAATTGATGAGCAAACTAACTTTTGAAGACTAATTTTGATTTTAATGCATTCATTGAATATAAAGAATTTATTTTGAATCAAAAGTTGATTCTGCGAATTATTTAGTTGAACTACAATTGAAAACGAATTTTATTATAAAAAAAGTCGCGAATTTAAACTAATTTTTAAGATATTCTTGTTGATTTTCAATAGTACTGCTAATTTTTTAAAAAAATATAAGAAACATTCGAATATCCATTGAAAAAATTTACTATAAATTAACATGAGCAAATTTTTTTTTTAAAAAAAAGATTCTTAAAGAAGGTGGGATCTTCTATATTTTTACCCTTTGAGGGGCAATGACTCTCAAAGGGTAAAAAAATAAATTCCATGTAATCAAATGGGAAAAAACTAATTAACTTTAACTATTTGCTTTAAAATATCTTAATTTTTTGCTGCTAACTTTACCTTATACTTCTTTTAAAAACAAAAAAGATATCGAATTCTGAATTTACTGTGCTTCATGATATACAATTTTAATAGGTATAATATAGATTAATAACTCACATCAAAATGATCTCCACAGACATGACGAACGCTGCTTGCTGATAATTCCGGATTTAGCCTCGGATCTCTCTTCATCGCTTTACACCACTTTTTGCTAATAACATAATTTTTTGGCACATTGATAAATAATTTATCGGGTGCCGTTACAGTTGTATTACGACATTTAGGAACAATACAATACTTGTATCTTTCCGACATGATTTTATCTGATGCGATAGTCGGAAAGTATAGAAAAAAAGAGAATCTCTATAGAGCGCGAACGGGAAGGAAGAGTGTTTCTCCCCCGTCTGGCAATTTTGACGTCAGACCCGTTTCCCGCCTAAATGGATCGTTTTTCCCGCGTTTTCTGAGAGTCGAACTTTGATTGCAAATTTAAAAAAAAGAAAACTGTCTAGAAATTTTTTTTGTAATGTTATTGTTCGTTTCGAAGCATTTTAAATCGATTTAAAAAATAAAAAAAAAATGCTGAAGTTCCCCATTCTCTTCTGTTTAGTGTTTTTGTCACTGACCGGGAAAAAACGCATAGTGTTCTTTCTTTTTCTCTTTAGGCCTTCTCCCTCTGGTAGGAAGTGGGTTCAACAATCTTGAAGGATTTTAAACACTCATTATGATCATTAAAAATTTGTAAAATTAAATGAAGCTTCGCAGAAAAATTAACATCATTGTGTTGTGACGCAGACATATTGAAAGTGGTATATGCTACGAAATAAAAGCTAAATAAAATTTCTGCGTTTCTTTTAACATTCAAAGAAAACAATATTTTTATAACTTTCACAATGGCAAAAATACCGGAATGAAGGATTTGATAAAACGATCAATGGTTTGAATTTAATTACAATAACAGAAAGCATTGTTACATATTGTGTATGAAATAAATTTGAAATCATTAAAAAGATGATTTTCTGCTCTTTAGGATGGTATGTAAATCTACGTGCAATATATTTTTCTGAAATTATTGGCAAAAAACTGAGATAAAACGCAGAAAATTGGTTTAATTTTCGTTATTTAATTAAATATCTTAGGAAATTTTGTTTGAAAGAGTAGAATTAATCTAAGAACGGACACCAGAATGGCATGTGCAAATTTCATGTCAAGACTATTCACCGTTTAGGAGGAGTTATCGCGACAGACCGTTAGAACATATATTTTCCCCCTCCCTTTTTCCTCTTCCTACGATACGAACCAGACTAAGTAGCCTTCAAGGCTTAGCACACACTCATTAGGATCAGTTAAAAATTTGCTAAAATTAAACAAAACATCGAGAGAATAATTCACTAAGGTCATTGGATCACTGTGCAACCGTATTAAAATCTGTAAATGCTACGATAACAGGAAACCGGTAGTGAATAGTCTCCTTTTTTTGTTTATGGTCCAAGAAAGCAATATTTTCTTATATTAACTTTAACACTAGCAAAAGCCCGCGCACGAAACAGTAATTTGGTTTGAATTTATTTCTATAAGAATAAAAAGTATTGTTAGAAATTGCGTTAAAAATATTTTCCATTAGCCGGGCGCAAATGTCGCCAATTGTGAACTAAACGCAAGCCAAGTCGCCAGGCGAAACGAAGTCAACGGAATAATGGTTGTAAGAAATTTGGCGGAATTCTGCATTATTTGGCGATTTTTCGCTTGTGCCCGGCTCGTGGAAAAGTACCAAATATTTTTTATCCTTAAATAAAAATCGGAGAAAACACTTCATCGCCATGGAATTATTAGCATTAAAAAGGTCATTTTCTGCTCTTTAAAATAGCATAAAAGTAATTGTTGTCTAATAAATATTTTGGAAGTTATTTGCAAAAAACCTCTAAGCATTAGGCTTAAAAACAGCTAATTTTTGTTATTTATTTAAAAAATATTAAGAACTAATTAATTCTGAGAGTTGAAAATAGCATCGTTGACCCAGAAAAATATGCTCTAGAATGTTGTGTGTAAATTTCATGTCGCTAACTGTTCACCGTGTAGGAGGAATTCTTATGACCGACAGACAGATACATGTATTTTCTACTTTATATTATAGATATTAATAAAAATAAGCAAAATTTTCAGAAATAAAGGTGAATTAGTTCAAAGTCTAACCGTTGCCTAGCAATGGAGTAGCTATAAATTTGCATTACTTCAAAATCATCTGCATGCAATTAAAAATTATTTAACAGTAAAAAATTGAAGTAAAAATGTCATAGAAATAAAATTGTCATTGAAAAGGTAAAATTTTGAACTTGAAGATGGTATAAAAATATTTTTTGTCGGACAATTTACTCCAAAGTTACAGCGGAAAAATGGTTTCGGTTAATTTCTAATTAACTGCCTGTTTAATTAACTTTTGGACTTTGAAAAGTTCATAAGTCTCTTTCCCTTGTCTTAAATATAAGTGTACAAAATTTGGTTGAAAACTCCATTGATTTAGGAGGAAATGGGGAACATAGCTACATACAAAGCCACAATGACTTTTATTTTTATTAAAACTAGCAGTATTCGCACGGCGTTGCCCGTGGAATCAGGACTTCAACAAAATGAAGAAAGAAATAATAAAAAAAAAATCGCCCACATTGGCAGAAAAAAGTTTTCGAAACAAAAGATGCACATTATTGATTTTCCCGCTTATTTTTTCCGCGATAATGATATGTAGAAAAACAGTATAGAGTATGTTAATCCAAAACATTATTAAAAAAATTGCAACGTGAAAATCATTATACAGCAATGGTGTACGCACATGGCGTTGCCCGTGGAATCGAGACTACAACAAAATGAAGAAAGAAATTTAAAAAAAAAATCGCCCACAATGACAGAAAATTTTCAAAACAAAAGATGAACATTATTGATTTTCCCGCTTATTTTTTCCGCGATAATGACATGTAGAAAAACAGTATAAAGTACGTTAATCCAAAACATTATTAAAAAAATTGCAACGTGAAAATCATTATACAGCAATGGTGTACGCACATGGTGTTGCCCGTGGAATCGAGACTACAACAAAATGGAAAAAAGAAAACTCCTACAATTACATAAAAAAAGTTTTGAATACAAAATCAAAACAAAAGATACACATTATTGATTTTCCTGCTTATTTTTTTTCCATGATAATGGTATTTTATTTGTAGAAAAGTTGATCCAAAACAATATTGAAAAATTGCAACATGAAAATTATTATACTGCAAGTAAAGTATGTGAAATGAATAAATATGTTAAGATACTGCTGAAAATAATTCAATTGAAGGTTATAAAGTCACCTGCCCCTTTAACCAATCAAAATTGCCAGCAACGTTCCGAAGAAGTGCCGCGAGAGGAACTCGCCATAAAAGTAACTGAACTGCCCAGAAAAAACTTAATTTTAAAAAAAAACTTGAAAAGATATTTTAACTGTTCTTGTTTTAAATCTGACGGAACCATTCTACTTATAAGCTGCAAAAAATTGAAAATAATGGTGGTATTAGAAAGTCGGATGCAACAAATTTAAAAACAAAAGTAACATTGTGATGGCGAAACTGGCTATTTTTTAAAAATTTCTCAAAATTCAGTAAATTGTTAGAAATTCAAAACTAACTTCATTAGAATGGAAATCGTGTGCTCTTTCCGATGGTGTATCTACTTTTGTCATACGGTTATCCGAAACCATGCTGTTGAGAAATTAGTGTAAAAAATCACCCGAAACATTAAATAAAAAATTTTCTAGATTAAATTTTGGCTCCATTCGGTTCAATTCAGTCACCATTACCTGTGTGCCAAATTTCGTGACTGTAAATGTACTAGATTCGTTTGGACATCGCAGGCAAACACACACATGCAAACATTACTTTTTATAAGTATAAATTTATAATTCGGATGCGTTGCAATCACTCTTTCTTGGCGTAAATCGTTACTGGTAACATGCACTTGGCGTTTTTCTAATTTCATTGTGGCTTGATATATCTCAAAATTACCTAAAGCCGACACTCTAATCTGTACTCTATTCCGTTTGTCCCAAGCCTGTTCCCCCCACTCCCCATTTGCAAGTAAAAAAAGGGGGCGCGTCAGTCACTTGAGGCTCCAAAGTGCTATAACATCGCATTTTCTCCCTCTCCCCGTGGATTTCCGATTTTGCTTTCAACATGATCTAGCCTCAAAGTGAGGTCCCAATCTAGGCAGACCCTTTGATCTACCCTTGTTCGAGACACCAAATTGGAATCTGCACATGAAGTATTGGATTTTGAGTTCATTGGAATTCTAGCTTCCCCAAGCCACTATGCCAATTTCCTTCCCGTGTTCCAAAAATTCCATTTTGGATGAGATGTGAATGGCCTGCTTAGAATGAGCTGAAACCCATCAATTAAAAGATGATACTGTTCTTCATTCAAAAATGGCCGTCTCTTCTTTGGATTTGGCATATTCAAATCCAAAGAAGAGACTGTTTTTTAACATTGAGTGAAGAACTGAAATGTATATATGAATCTTTCATATATATATACATTTCAGTTTTTCACTCGATGTTTCATTTTATTCCTTCGTTGAAGCATATTTTACCTGTTTTTGATTAGTAGTGTTTATTAACTTGTTAGAGCCCAGCATCCTATTTATCAGACATTTGCATTTCGCTTCTGTGGCTAAACCGAATGTATTCCATTTTTTTAAATTTATTATTTTTTTTATCAACTCGATAGTGTTATTAACAAACTCCTTAACAATTTTCAACAGATATAGACAACCAGTTAGCCCAATTTTTGAAGTCAAAATGTCGTCATTTTGAACTTTTTGATTTTTTTTTCTTTGAGGCAATACAAGGAATTGGAAAATGATTTGTTTTTTGCTGTTATACTATATAAGTTAAAATCTTGAATGTTTATGGATAAAAGAAAGTTAATAAATTTCAATTTTTTGTAAAAAAATTTTCTAAAAATAGTTAACAAACAAGAAATGTTTTCTTAGACTTAAATTTTACTTCATAGTTGACTTAATCTTGGTGTTTAAACTTAATTTAATAGAAGTTTTTTGAAATATGCTTTAAATTAATTTAGGGTTTAATGGATTAAAAGAACAACCAACTTCCAAGAAATTGGGATCCTTAATGGTTAATTTGCTCACTACTTCAACTAGACTCTTTGCCCTCACATCCAATGTTTATTATTATGGGTATTCTGATGAAAAATGATAGGTACAAAAAAGGGAACAAAGGAAATTGATTTTGTAACTTCATATTTTTTAATCTGTCTTGAGCAGGAAATGATAAATATTCATATTTAAAAAAATGTTTTTAATGTAATAGTAGGTGCAAGTAATTGTGTGTTTTTATGCTTGCCTTCCTAATTAAAAAAAAGTAAGAATTTTAAACAGTAGTACAATAAACAAAAATGAGTGGTACCATAAAACTGGTTAAATGTTCTAAGTATTGGATGACATATTTTTAGAAATTTCTCTTTGACATGTTTTCATTGTTGCTTGTTTTTAGATTTGGACTCGAAATTTCAAAGAAGTTCGAGGAATTTGCACAGGGTGGGTGATTGCCTTCGACAAGCACTGGAACCTAATATTATCAGATGTCGAAGAAGTCTACCTGAAGCCCAAGAAGGCAAAAACTCCGTATCTGCTGGATGTTAAAAATAGTGAAGATTTACCCGAGCTACCTCCGAGAGTACCTAGAGTAAAGAAGCCAAAGACCCCTGAAGAAGAAGCTGCCAAGAAAAAAGCCGAGGAAGAAGCGGCAAAGAAACCAAAGAAGAATAAAAGGAAGAAAGGCAGGAAAATTAATAAACGTCATCTGAAACAACTATTTGTTAGAGGAGATAACATTGTAATGTGCGCTGTCTTAGATGCAGAGGGAGCAGGTTCCCAAGAGCCGGAAAACTAAGTCTTCTGTGATTCTTGAAGCATTTATATGGTGTTTTTTACGGTTGGACTATGATCATCCGACTCATCAATCATGTTGTATGTCCTCTTCATTGTCAGTTCTTGTGAAAAAAAGATGGTTAAATTTTACTTTAAAAAATTAGTTGAAAAATGATGTTAAAATGTATCCCTGTTCCTTTTTCTCTTACTAGTAAACATATTGTAAGAATATTTTGAATTTATTTTGGTGCATTAACTTTTGAATTAATATTTTTTTCTTAACACTAAGATGTTCAATGTTTCTGAGTTCAGGTCAACTCATTCATACATGTTTTTGTTGGATCAAATTAAAGTATTTTTGTCCAATTGTTATAGTTTGTTTTTTCTAAAGTTTTATTCACTTGCTTTAAAAGTTTATTATGAATTTAGATATGAATGGGTCTGTCTATTTCAAATAGGTATTCCATGTAAATCCAACTAAATGGGCAGGTTATCTATTGGACTTAAATTTCTTTCAAAGGTTGTTAATATTTAAATTTATTATTTAAACTCTCGGAATTCAGTTTTAGAAAAGTCTCCTGTTAAGATTTCTCTTAAATGCTTAATTGAAGACTCGTATTTTTATTTGTAGGTCTCTTATTATGCTCAATAAAAAAATTAATTAAGTGCTCATGTATCTTTCAAAACACACAAGCCCTGCATCATTTCAGATTTCCTATTTAAATTAATGAGTAAATATGCAAATGTTTAGAATTATTTTTTGAGCAATATTTGTGTATTTAGTAGCAAATTTAGTTTTCTTGGGAGTTTTTAGAAAATTTTGCATTGGAAAAAGTATTAAACTTGTGTATAAATTGCCTTAAGGCATAATTATTTTTATCTACTTCTTAAAAGTTTTGTTTCAGTGGTATTGAAATTATAGCCAATTGCAGTTCTCCTATTTGGACTAGAATGTGTATCCCTTACAGCTGTTTTAAAATAATATTTTCCAACATTTTGTTAAATTTCAATGGTCTTATACCAGACATGGGCAAACTACGGCCCGCCGGAAGGTTTTATCCGGCCTGCGGATAGAATTTTAATTTGCCGGTCCGGCGGAAATTAAAAGAATATGATTTATATATTATATATCCATCTCCTTTTCTACTTTGCTTAAATATTATTTTTTTTCTTCCTTTTTTTCAAAGGACTGATGATCTTTTTACTTTCTCTATTTTTGTTCTACAAAACATAAATCGACGGAAATAGCAAGCACAGACAGTTTTGGCGCCAGTGCGTCTGCCTTTCTCTCTCGCCCTCTGGTTGTAATGTTCTTTTTTATTTGATTTATTGATGGTATTTCCGGTTTCATTTCTTTTGGAAATAATTCTGTTTTTCGCATTCAACCACATCGCAACGATGTGTTTCTGTACATTACTCGCAGTCCATATTCTATAGAAGCTATCAATAAACAGACAGCTTTCAATCGGTAAAGTGTTAAAAGTGGACTTTGTTAGTTATAGCTGTAGACTGGCGCCAACAAGCGTTCTCTTTCTCGGAGAGCAGACATATGGGAATCCAATATAGGTGAATTAGGCCTCACATGTGGCAGACTGCGCATTTTAAGCTCCAGCCAGCGGCTTTTTCTTCTGGCGTGAGTTTTAATATTATTGATTGTGTATGAAAGATTGCGGACATATAGCATCATTGTGAATAGTGGTGAAAGTATTAAAAGTATAGCGTAGCTAGTGCTTGTTTGGGTTATTCATAAAATATTTCAACCCCAAAATTGCTACTAAAAACGTAAAGTTGATTCAGAGTGCTGTGCTTTTAATGATGGACCTGGAAATATTTTTTTACAGTTGTTAAAGATAAACCAGTGTGTCTCATCTGCAATGAAGCTGTAGCAGTCTTCAAAGAATATAACATTTCCCGTCATTTCGCATCTAAGCATGAGAATTCCAATTACGAAGCAATGTCCGAATATTAAAGAAAACAAAATGTAAAAAGCAGGGTTGCGGTGATTTAAATCAGTTGATTAAAATCACTGATTTAAATCACGATTTAAATCAACTGATTTTTTTTAAAAAAATCATTGATTTAAATCACTTTATTTTAAATATCAA
>BGPR01035022.1:0-16177 GCA_013235015.1 Araneus ventricosus
GTAAAAATCAAAAGTTAAAACAAAAATACTTTTAAAAAATTAAAGAGAACAGATAACACTAATAACCCAGAATTTGTTTTTTAGTTTGAAATAGGAGTCGCAGTATTACCTCCAGGAATCTTAGATTAATTCAAAACATGTATAAGTAAGTTTGTAGGAAAATTTTTATTGTAAAAAACAAAATGAAAATATTTAAAAGGTAAACATAATTTTGTGATTTTCATATCTTAAAGACTATATAGCCCATCAACACAAACAACACATTTTAATACATTTTTCACTAAAAGTTTATGCTTTAGGTTTTATAATTCTGCATAATTTCTCCGTTAAATATATTAATCCAAACTCTTTACTTATTTTTTCAGAACAATAGTCTTTTCAAACAGAATAAAACTATACTTTTGAGTATAATTTCAATAGAACTCTAACAGAAAACAATTTTTAAAAAACAAATCATAAATTTTTATAACTGAGGATTTTGACAATTCACGATAAGATTTGTCTACTATTACTATTAGATTTGTTTCCTCTGTTAACACTTTTTAAAATTTATACGCACATTTTAAATGAAATATGATGAATTTTTGACTTTAAATAGACATAGGAATATTTTCAGAATAAAATATAAATGTCTCTCATATATAGTCATAAATGTCTCATATATAGTCATAAATGTCTCATATATAGTCATAAATGTCTCATATATAGTCATAAATGTCTCTCATATATTCATATACATATGAAGAAATTTTTGAACAGTTCTATTTTTCATTCACAGAATAATTTTCATAAATTAATTGGATTACTGATTCTGTATTCAAGCATTTACAGAAGGCAAATACTTCCTTATTTAAGGTTTACTGCAATCTCATTGGTTGTATAACAGTAACAGGCCTAAAACTTATTTAATAAAATTTAAAATTTCAGTGATTTCAATAGAAATTTTATGACATAAAAATATTTATAATCTAAATTCCTTAATTCAAAATGCAACATTGAACACATCACATTTATGCATATTTTGGATGATTCTGATAAAATTGTTATTGTTCAATATATTGGCATTTCCTAATTTAACTTGCTAAATCAATTTGCTTTGATATGGCACTTGAAAATCCAAGTAAATTAATAATTCATACAGAACAAATGCTTCGATTTTCAATGCTTTAAAGTAAATGCCAGACGTCTGTTACTTAAAAAAAAGAAACAGAAAAATCAAAAACAATCATAAAAATATACAAAAAAAGTTTCATACACAAGTCCTTAATGAATATATAACATTTTTTTTTTTTACAATTTACATAATTATGTTCAATCATATTAGTAAAGTGGGAAAGAGTTATTAATCATAATAATAGTCATTAATCACAATTTTAATAATAGTAATTAAAGCATAAAAATTTCAACAGCTGCAAAAACTAATTGACTGTCAATTCTGTATCTTAAAATTCAGTTTGGCTGCAATTCCATAAGAAGTTAAGTTGGGTTTATTGTGTATAAGATAATGCTTTTTAAGCTTACTTTTCAAACTAAAACATTTGTCGCAAATTTCACACTGAAAAGGTTTTTCCTGTGTATGAGTAAAGTAATGGGACTGAAGATTACCCAGTTGCGTAAAGCATTTGTTGCATTCTTGACAAACATACGGCTTCTCTTTACTATGAATACGATAATGAATCTTCAGAATACTTTTGCGGGAAAATAGTTTACCACATACATCACATTCAAAGTTCTTTTCATTCGTGTGAATGGCACAATGTGCTCTGAGGTTTCCACGCAAATTAAAAGTTTTACCACAGACATCACATTGGAAAGGCTTTTGGTTGGTATGAATAAAAGAATGCAATCTAAGATTTGCTTTCTTACCAAACTTCTTAAAACACACTTCACATTGAAAAGGTTTATCCTTTTCATGTGTACTATAATGCTTTTGAAAGTCTTCTTTAACAACAAATGACGTGTCACAAATTTCACATTTGTATGGTTTTATTTTACAAGTACATTGCCGACTAAGGTCATCTGGGAAATTCTGGCATCTGTCACAGAAATCAGATTTTGTATTAGTATGCATCTTACAATGAGTTTCAAAGAGTTCCAAGTTATAAAAACTTTCGTTGCACACCTCGCATTTGAAAGATTCTTTGCTTCTATCCCTATGTCTGTGATAGTGATTGTCAAGTGTGGATTTCCACGAAAATTCCTTGCTGCATATTTCGCACTTATATAATATTCTTGGGCCAGCATTTCGTTTTTCATTGAAATGTGATTTTCGGTAATGGGATGTGAGATCACATCTTTGTGAGAAAGTTTTGTTGCATATTTCACACACCAGGGATGAATCGATAATGCAAACAAATGGTTCCGATTTCCTATGAGCTTTTCCATAATGGCATTTTAACGGCCCAACATTTCGAAAACATCTATCACATTTTGGACACTTGTAAAGATGTTCACGTTTAGGGTCTAGGGTGTCAGCGTCATAGTTCGGATTCAATAATATAATACGAGTTTCATTCATCTTTTCGTGAACGCATGGTATCCTCAAATAAAAGATGTACACAGAAAATGCAACACCTTGAATTAAAGAGTTTTGGGATTTGAAGCAACAAAGGCTGTTATCCCCAATGACAAAACCTCTGGTTTAAGTTTAGTAGAAAAGTATGTTTGAGACGTATGCTTGCTATAAAGCCGCTTTGTCTGTAATTGAAGAAAAAAAAAATTGAGCACTAAGTCTCGAATTGAGAACAGACCACACATCCATCAACACCTCTCTGTTGACAATTAACGGGTAGACATCAAACAATACCATTACAATAATCTGCTTTCATCAACTATGTTTGGAAATCAAAAGAATGTTTTGATCTTTCTCGAAATTTCTGAAGACAGTTTAAATATTTACATAAATAAATATAATTATTTCCAAAAAAATTATTAACTTAGATTATCGCACTAAACCAGTTCAAATTCCATTTTTTTTTTTTTTTTTTTTGCATTTTTAGCAGATAAAATGTTTCTTATACCAAATTCTGGATTTAGCACTGCATTCGGCCAAACGTTGAAGAAAAACAATAAATACTATATTTTTTGAAATTTTTTGAAAAACTAAATCTCTATGGATGAGTTTTCTGGTTTGTTTACTTACATTAAAAACCTTGACTTGATCTGCTGGGATGTTGGACTTCCGTTTTGAAGATTCCATTGACATAGCATTACACCGGAATTAGATTTTATTTGATTTGATTGGTTTTTTGGGGGGGATTTTCAGCAACAAAGGCTATTATCCCCTATTCATTTCAAAGTTCTTTGCAATCCGTAATCAAAAAAGAGATGAAAATTGCCATCAAAAGACGGGCTAAAAATATTGCCGATCTGATGCGGTCAAGAGAAAAAAAAAAAAAAAAAAAATTCAACCCTCCGAGAAAGGCCTCCATATTCTTTTTTACACACCGGAATTACTTAGTCCCAGCACTGAAATGTAAACAATCAAAGCAGAAAACTCGTTCATTTCGTTGCTTAACAATCAACACCACATGTCTCAATTTTTTAAAATTTCAAAGAGGAAGAAAAAACTGAATTTTTCGCAACCAATCAGGGCCAGGCGAACACTCCGTTAGTCCATGCCCCGGCACGGAGTAAAAACTTCTAGGGGCGCAAAATTGTCAAAACAAATTAAAAATAAAATCACTACGGAGTTTCTGAATTAGAAAAGTTTCTGGAATAATTCTAAAAAAACAATAAAACGATCTAATTTTATGTAGTAATGAGCGCAAAACTTTCAAGGCACTACTCCAATATATAAAAGGCAACGTCTGTGAGAATTTTGCTCCAAACTTGAGCATTGCTTTAAGAAATTTACTAACTCTTTCAATAAGTGTTGCATCCGGAGAACGTAGTTTTTCCAAACTAAAAATAATCAAGAACTATTTGCGAACAGAACATCTCCAGATAGCACGTAAGTTTGCAGCAAGTTTGATTTGGACTTGATATTCCCTTGTCATGGCAAAATTTGACGCGTCAAACTTGAAACGAACTTGTAACAAGTTCGCTGTGACAACTAGCGCCACCCTCGCTTGCAACGCATTTGCTACAAGTTCTACGTGACAAATAAGCTTCCTGCAAAGATAGCACAATAAAGAGATAATTATCTTTGTCTCTGTTTTAAAAAACATCCGATTTTTAATAGCTTCTCCTAGACCGCCCTTCTTTTTATTAATTTAATAAATCAATGATAATTTGTGAAAAAATAACTTTTTTATAAAAAAAAAATTTTGAAACATTTTCCATCTTTTTACTAAAAATATCACTCGCACTTTAAAGAAAACTATATCGCCTTTTCTTAATGTTGAAATTTTAACGTTTATAAACAAAATTAAATCTGAAAAACAGTCAGTGTTTGTTGAAAAATAATAACTAGACATTTTGTCCCATTTTAAAGTAATTACTTTTGAACTCTAATTTCATAATTTATTCTACTAGCAAAACGTAGTTATTAGCGAAAATCGCTCTCTCTTTGACTTCAAATCATATTCTCAACTCAAAAAATTAATGAAATCAAGAAAAAAGTTTGAAATAAATCGTATACGAATCGAATCGAACGATGTATTAGCGAAATCTATCTTCTCCTGTCGTAGTTCAGCTGGCCGAGTGGTATCGACGTTTGGCTACTAAGCGGTAGGTCGCGAGTTCTATCCCGGGTTGTGTTCATACTCTGTTTTTCCTATAATTTGCAATGAGTTTGCACGGCAAGCTTGCTGCAAGTTCGTTTCGTGGTGACTTCGAAGCTTTTGTTAACTTGCTGCAAGCTTGCACTCTTGTCATAACAAATTTGTGGCAAGCTTGCTGCAAACTAAAATTGCTATCTGGGTCTCAAACAAGATTGTCAGACCATGCTGTATTAGGAATTGAGTATGAACCGATTAGCAGTTTAGATGTTTTTGAATTAATTAGAGAATTCTCTGAACTAAAATATAGTAAAAAAAAATTCGTCTGAATTATACTCCTGTAAACAGTGCTTCTTAAATGAAGTATCTTAAGTGAAAAATTATTATAAATATTTGTGTCAATTACTGATTTACACTGTTTTTTTGGACATTCGCTAAAAAATGTTTAAAAAAGGACCATATATCATTTTTTTTAGAGTGCTTACATTGTAGTTCCATAAGGGCGCAGTTTTTAATTTTTGCACGGAGCGTTTCAAAGGCTAAATCCGACTCTGCAACGAATAACGAATATTTCTGAATTTCTTTAACATCCGATAAGAATATGAGACCGCATGTTCTTACCAGATGGGAAAAAAAAACATAAATATTTATTACAGGTTGCGAAAAATTCAGATTTTTCTTCATCTTTGGAATTTTAAAAAATCTATAAGAACGAGTTTTCTGGTTTGTTTATTTACATTTAAAATATGAACTTCAGCTTTGAAGGCGCCATTCAGGTCTATTCTGGTACCCCGGTTGGGACAAATCACTTTTCCGCACGCTAACAACGAGAATGACGTCTCCCAAACTTTAACCGGATGCGAACGAGGGAAACCGGACAACGAGGGAAGCTAAATGGAAAAACAGTGGCGTACCTACATAAAATGACACCCAGGGCAAATACAGAAACAGCGCCCCCCTTTTTTTTGAGATGTGATCCTCATTTCTTTTTCGAAAACTTTATGCAGGGGAGTGCAAAGATTAAAAGTGGAAATAAACTTAAAAAATAACATATAAAACATTTTTGAGTTGATAGGATTTACACATTACAGATTTTTTAAACAAAATTTCGTTGAATTTTCAAAGAAAATTTGGCGCATTTTAATCTCAATCCCTTAAATATTGCTTAAATAAGAAATTCAAAGTTTGTAAGAAAGTTTAGATATATTAAAAATTTATAAAAAAAAATGATGCATTCCATTTATCTCGTATTTGAAAAATAATATAAAATGTGCACAAATCTTTGAATCCATTGAAAAAAAAAACCACACACATATGAATAATAATGGAAAAAATATGTACATTACTTATTTTTCTCATAGTCAGTATATAAAAACTCTAAACATTGAAGTAAATGTTTTGCTAATACAGATAAAATCATACAGAAAACCTTAGTGACTAATATATTTAATAATATTCACAATATAATTCATCATATAACTACATATATATCTTTAAATTTATTAATCAAAATTTACAACTAATAAAGTTAATGTTTTATCTAGCATCTTATGACAAAGTTCAAATTCGTGACATGCAATTAAGGGATGCAGGAAAAAAGTGCAGATTCAAGCATGAATTAAAATTATTACGTTATTAATTTATTTATGACGTGAAAAATTGTACTTCCTTATTATTTTAGTAGACAAGAAATAAAATTATAAAAGTGTAATTTTATAAATTTAGATTCATACATTTTATGCAGTGTAAAACTGAAGTTAACAAAATTGTCATGAGGAATTTCGTTTTTTAGAATTTAATCAGATTAGAAGATAAACATTTTAAACTTGATAATAGTATAATAATTTAAATTAATTTATTATACTTATTTATTAAATTAATTTATTATATTTATTATATATATTTATTTAAACAAACGGACGGGGGTGGGGGACTGACAGAAACGTTATAAGTCTGCTTGCTTGAACAAAACTGGTGAGATCAAACTTCTAAATGCCAAAAGTTTCATGGACAAACACATTATTCCAGATTTTATCGAGTCTAAAGCTTGAACTAGACATCTTAATTATAATTACAACATTAAAATTGAAATAATCAGTCTGAAATTTAAATTTAGAATAAAATTCTCTGAAATAAATGAAAAAATATATATTATCGACATCATATCCAACAGAACTTCAAGTTTGGCATGACGATATCATTTCTTAGAATTAATTATTATCATGTTGAGGATAATAATCTTCAGAACTATATTTTCGCAATATACAAAAGAAAAGTATATGGAAAAGACATAATTAATTTATTTGAAAATCATTTTTTGAAGAACAAATCTGCTGTAAACGTGGCAGAACAGTTGAGATATACTTCGTAATTTAAATCTTCTTACTTGCTTATTTAATTCTTTGGCATTTTAAATGTAATTTTTTTTTAGAAAATCTTTGCTATTTTAACGAAAATTAATTAATTATTTTTTTCAATGTCAATTTAAGATCTGTTTGCAAGGTCTGCAAGATCTGTTTAATTTTTACCAGCAATTGAAAACTTTATGCTGTCTTTTCTCTCTCTCTCTCTCTCATTTTTTTTTCTTTTCGTTTGTCAGAACAATTTCATCTAGGTTTTGCGAAATAAAAATTTAAAATAGCAAATATTCAGTACTGAAAACAATACAAAGAACACCTTTTTAAATTTTCTGGAGAGCACTTGCACTACACAAAAAATGGAGGTATATTTTCCGTTCTTCATTCTTTGCTGATTGAAAATCGGAATGACACTTCTGCTAACCGTTTATGACCAATTTCCGAAGAAGCTGACAAACATTCAGTATGAAGTATGCGTACCGTGAGAAACCATAGCAACCATCCCATCAGAAAGAAGAAACAGGAACCCTGCGGAGATAATTATCCCTAACCATCTACCCATATTTCTCACCCCATCTAGAAACTCATTTTTGTCCCGGTAAGCTCTAAACGAGTTTTTAATTTCCCGATGAGGGTTTCAGTCGGTCAGAAAATCTCTTAAGTATAATATTACTTGTTATTTTGTCGCAGCTTGAGGTTTCCGGGTTGTAAACATGACTCCATCCTTAGGATTTCCACACAATTTGTTGAAACTCTCTCACTTTTTAAGAAGCTTGGGAATAAGAGCTTCAAAAAATCATACTTTTATATTAAACTAGCTGCGTGGCCCGGCGTTGCACGGGCTATCTCGAATAACGTTATATTTCCTAGTGGAGAGAAGCGAGGTCACGTGTGGCCTCGAAATCCATATTTTTTCATATGCCCACCTCCATTTTTTAAACAATTATTGTCACTTTATTTCCCTAACAAACGTTACAAAGTTAAACACAGTGACACAAAAAAAAGAAAGTAAAAGAAAATGCCTTTTTCCTATTTTTTTTATAAATCAAAACATGGAAATCATACTTTTATATTAAATACAACGAATTAATTCCTTAATTTTGCGCCCCCTTGCAATTGCGCCCAGGGCGCTTGCCCCACCTTAGTTACGCCACTGGGGAGAAATCAAATAAACTATTTACAGATAGCAACATATTCCTTGCTCTGCCATCTATTGGAAAGAATTACAATTTCTACTAAGTTTTTTATAGGAAGGAAATTAATTACGAAATGTGATTTTTTATTCTTCCACACGTCAAAATTATTATTTGCTTTTTCTTATTTTTAAGTTTTGTTTTTTTATAGAAATAAAATTATTTACGAAAAGATTGTTTATTATTCCACACATAAAAAATATAATTTGCCTTTTCTTATTTTAAGTTTTTTTTAACAGAAGAAAAAAAAAAACTAAAGTTTTCAAAAATAATTACTTTATTCTGAATTTAAAGACAATCATGATTTTTTTCTAACATTCATACGTTTAGAAGATTTAGGTATTATTTCATCATTTTTGTTTTGTAGCATTTTTTGTTGGTTACAAAGCTTGACGGAATGCCCATCTTGCTTTAATGCAGCACAAAATTCATCGGATCCTTTTGTAGTTATACGAAGTTTATTTGGAGACGGTTAGATAAGGAAGGGGTCCCGGCGGTACAAAGAAAAATGTATTTTTCTTATTTTCAAGAATATTTTGTTTTTACCCATGACAAATGGGGCCCAGCATAAATTGAACTATATTTTCTCATTCTATTAATCGAAATCAGGGATGGCGGTTATTGCGAAAATAACGGGTTTTCGGTTATTCAGGTTTTTTCCACCTCCGGTTTAACATGGCGGTTATATACGCTCAAAATAGCCGGTTTTTGAAATAAACGGTTTTTGGTTTTTTTTATTAAACAAAAACAAATGCCGTTCTCAGAAAATACTTTTTATTATTTTAGTTTTTACAGGAAATCAATACATTGGCCAACATTTATCAGATCAGAAAGACTCTTTCAGTAATTCGCGAACCAACAGACACCTCGAGGAAGCGGTTGTCGGTGATTGGCCTAAGATGAAGAAATTCAAAGCTTCATAACTTGGTAAATTTTAGTCTAATCGAACCTAAAATCGAGCCTATCTTCCGATCCGGTTTTTCTACCCGGTTATTGGATTTTTAAAAAATAACCGGGACAAAAAAAAATAACCGAAAAAACCGGTAGGTTTCTTCCATCCCTAATCGAAATTACAGTTGGTGGTTAGAAGTCCGTCTTTTCTTTTTTCAGAACAATACATGACGTGACAGGGTAACCGGAAGAAAGCCTTCCTTTCGGTGAAAAAGTCATCATAGTTATAATTCGCGAGGCTGCCCGAATGCCCGTGTCCAGGGGCTCGGCTCGACGGTCCCGCAGGCTCATCTACATGGCGGGTATTTTGGTGGATTTAGGTCGTGAACCTGCGATCTTCCCAAGATTAAAACAGGCCTCGGCGTCTTTGTATAATTCCATCAAACAGTGCGCCTTAAAAAAAATATTACTAACTACCCTGATCACGATTCAGTGGCGAATCCAGGGTGTGGCTATGGGGCTGCAGCACCAGGGCCGGCCCGAACAAAAGCGGCGCCTGGAGCAAAGTTGGTTTGCGGGGCCTTGAAACTAATTTCGTAAAACAAAATAATAATTTATTGCATTTTGCTATTTATTACACTGCACAAATTGGTATAAAACGGACTTAAGGAACAGGTGAAAATAATTAATAATTAAATTATTTGATTTACGAGCAATTTTGGAGGTGATTAAAATGTTAACATTATAAAAATAATTCAAGTAGTAAAAAATTATTATTTTGAATCATGAGAAAGATTTTTCTGCAGATACGACTTTCTTTGATATGGTCACTAAATTTTTTAGAACAGTCACACAATTTGAATAATGTTCAGATAATTTTAATTTTAACTCTCACCAGCTTCACCTACGTACCCAAAATGGTGTACGACGCATGGAAGCCGGCAAGAAATATTCACAAAACAAACATGTCAAAACATATAAAAACACAATGTCAAAAATGAAGAATATGCAACATTCAGACAAATTCAGTTGTTATTTTTAACTAACTCTGCCGCTATTTCCTTTGCAGTTATTAAAAGAAGATATGAATCTTTTGCACGATACTTTTCTAAAAATTTTAAAAGGCCTTTTAAATGTGAATTTGTACACCGATATTTATATTAAAATTTGAGAAATTTCTATCTCGCAATATTTAGTTCATTCAGTATGTCATACCAAATAACTAAACTTAATAAAAATTCAAATGAAGTTTATTTTCGATTGATTAGATTTAGGATTTCTCTTTTCATGCCAATAGCGTATTCATGAAGAAAATTGAAAGCTAGAGAAAATTGTGATACTTGAGAGTGACCTCACAGATTTCACTCTTTCGAAGCGAAATTCCCAAGTCGTTTCTGACAGTGGTTTTAGGGTAATATATATGAGAGGCTTTTTTAATATATCTCAGCACATTATAGAATTTGCAAAATATTATATACGCTTTCTTTAGTTTCAAAAAATAGATTTGCTGAGAAGATTGTTTTGAGATAGCTCTAAGAAAAAAAAATTCAAATTATGACTTCTGCGGAGCATATGTCGTGCTGTGGAATTCTTCACAAGATAAACGCTTTTGGAAGACTTTATGTAAAATCTCTGTAAAACACTGTAAAAATATCCGTTTTTTTCCAGGATTTTTTCCGTATATTTGACGGTTTAAAGCTGTTTTGTTGACAAAACGGTTTTTCACCGTTTTCCGATCCAGCCATAAACGGTTTAAAACCGTCAGTTCAAATTCTATTTTTCGTCATACGGTATTGTTTTCCGTACGATAACTTTCCCTTTTCTTAAATGTAATTTTATTGCATTCATTTCATGTTTTTAATAGGGTTCCATCTCCGCTATTGTTTACATATGTTGCAGTAACCTGTTGGCACTCATGAAAGCTAACCTTAAAACACGTGTTCTGGCAATAGTTGATTTTTACACCACTAAGTGGCGCCACTAGATCTATAGTGACTTTAAAACTCAAATAGATTATTTTTACTTCATCTTATGAAGTCTCCGGTGGTCTAGTGATTATAGCGACTGCCTTTTATTTCTATGAACGCGGTTTCGATCCTCGGCTTGGAGGAGTTAGAAGTTTGTCACAATCTTGCATCGAAATCGTCCAAGTAAGTTCAATTAGAAATTATATTAATTAAATTAATAATTAAGCCTTGATTAATTAATATTCCTAATTGATAATACACATCAGCAAATTTCAACTCAACTCGAACAGAAGGAGAAAAACAACTCAACTCAGTCGATGATGTCACTTACTTCGATGACTTAATTTTTACGGAGAAAACTTGATTTCATACGGTAAAAAACCGTTGTGCCTACGGATTTTCTTCGTAACTTTTACGGTTTTGCACAACCAACCCAGCTGCCAGTTTAAAACCGTAAATTTTACGGGATGTTTTTTACAGTGTAGGTTATAGTTAGGGTTACCATAATTTGTTTGATTGAAATCCGGACTCGTCAGGGGGATCCAAGTATAGCATAAAATTCTGAAAGCTGCCAGCCAAAGACCCTCTTTTATAACACTAGCACTGAGTTTGTGGTAGTGAAAAATATTTAAGACGTCAGAATACAAAGAGTATACAATTTTTATCAATTCAAGATTTCATTAAATAAAAAACAGAATTAAAATAAAACTGCTGAAACTTTTAATTTTTAGTTTGAGCTGGCGCACGGATAAGGAGACTCGTCCACTTTTTCATCAGCAATGGATGTTGTTAGGTAACGCGCAATTGAAGCGCCACCTACTGGCCCGACGTCTAATCAACCATTACCAACTGAGATCGGAGTGAGAGCAGCCACCCACCTGAGCTGTGGCTCGTATTCGATATGGTGATCAAAACACATCATCTGCCCTTGCAGAGTGTTAACCTGTGAACTATCTAAAATCCGCCCCTGCGGAACTATGGTAATTCTAATAACTATCCGCCCTTGCGGAATGATTATCTGTTATTCACCCGCTCCAGCGGTGAAGTAGTTGAAACGAAATTACCCAACTAGTGTTTTATTGTTTACCATATGTTGAGTGTCAAATAAATCTATTTTTCTAATATCGACGACTTTTCTGTGAATAACACTCATCAGATGTAAAAATCAGTTTTCTTTCATTGGCAGAAAGACGTTGGCTTTTGTGAAAGCGCTCTCAATTTTACAACCAAATTTTTCTCTAGCAGCGTTCACCAGGCGGAAATCCGGACATTTTGAAGATCTGGACATTAGTCCAGAAGTGAGCTAGAAATCCGGGCATATGGTAACCCTAGTTACATTACCTCTGTCCAAATAGTTCCCGAATACAGGGTGATCATAAATTATTGGACCCATGTCAAAAATTAATAATTAAAAACTAAGATCGTTACAACTGTCCTTTTTTTAAATGAGAGAGAGCAAATTAAAAATGTTTTTTTTTTCAAATAGGTGGCTTCCATTAAGGCGATCTAAATTTGCTATAGCGAGAGGTTTCCATACGCAATGGCTACCGATCAGCAGAAGTCGATACGCGTTTTCTGGTTTCCTTTTTAAGTTTTTCTTGAATATCTCGAAAACTATGCAGTTTTCGAATTACAATTGATTTAACAAATTAAAGAGAGTAACTCCAAATACATGCTTTTATTTTTCTTCTAGCTTTAATAATTTTGCAGATAATGGCTCTCAAATATGGGAGATTTTCAATAATTTACGACCACCTGGACCGCTGTAACGGCGCGTTACCTATCCGGAAAAAAACTTTTAAAAATTCGATTTTATTTTTAAAAAAGACATGTAGTTGTAACAGTATTAGTTTTTTTTAAATGGTCCAACAATTTATGACCACCCTGTCTAATTTCTCTTTTACTGATAGGCTTCCAATTCTGACTGATAACCAACCTGTCGAGTCTTTTACCGTTTGAAAGCAAATAAATCGTTCTTGACGATTTATTTGTTTTTCACAGTCAACTACATTAACATATCTTAAACTAACAGATGTTTGTTCTTGATGGCTCTGTAGTGCAATCTAGTAAAATTGTGACATACTCAGCTTTTTTATTTAAATATGTTACTTACTTTCTAAATTTTTTAGCCAAAACAAAAATCAGTTCGTTTTGTATTCTCCGAGATAAATAGGAACGAGATGCTCATTTCACACAACGATACAGATTTCATTTTATGATTGGTTGAAATCTTGCAAGTAATTTTATGAGATCTAAGAAATTACCGTGTGTGGTTTATATAAAGCATCGCTACTTCTTTTGAATGTCAAATTATGCTCCGAAAAATATAAAATTGAAGCCACTATTCGTTTGTAAACACAATTTATACAATGCGTTTCGTTTCCAGTTATTTTTTCATGTTCTCTCTCATAATGTTTCCCAGTTTGAATTTCTTTTTAAATTGCAATAACTCATATATAGTTTATAAATCATATTCTGATCTTTCATGACTTTGTAATCGCGAACTTGAAAGTCAATAACTCCAGTTAAATACAAGGAGTGGTATTTGAATAGTGGCACAATGTGGCATCTTTTTATTTTCAGGAGAGTAGCCATCCCTTCTTCGTTCCTGATGTTCCTCATTCTTTAATTTTCTTAAATCATTTCAGAAAAACTTCTGCCATTTTTATCAATCGGAAAATCGTAGTGTTTTTACTTATGTCGCTCCATTTTGTATGATAACAGTTCTAAATTTATCAGTTAAAATTTCAGGACAAATACCAGGATCATTGATATCGACATTTCGCTTTCAACTCTTTGATCCTGTTGAAGCTGCGATCCTTAAGCGGGGTTTACACGCGAACAGTAAAACCGACAGTAAGAGATGACGCATGCGCAGAATCATAAAAGTTTTAACCGGGCCGCAGCAAGTCTCTGTCCGAACTTGACAGCGACACCTTACTGTCGGTTTTACTGTTCGCGTGTAAACCCCGCTTTAGACTAATTCACAGGGCCAGTCGGAGGGGGGTGCGAACGGTGCGACCGCACTAGGCCCCGCGCAGCTGACTGAATTTGCAAATTAAAAATGCATTCTTATTTTTTTATTTTAATCCGAATATACATACATTTGAATATAATCACGCGATATGAACACATTTCACGTCAATCAATCAAAGGCAAGTTGGGAGCTTTGAATCTCAATAAATAGCCAAAACAAAGTAAGAAAAGCAGAAACAATTTGTTTCATTATGCTTGCGTTGTAACGACTGAAAGTACATATCATACGTTTTTACCGCTAGTTGGGGAAATAAATAAAATATTCGTATTTAAAGGGAAGACAAATATGGTCGGTTCCCTCCAGGTGGATAAATTAATTAATTAATATATTATTGAAATTTACTAAATAATCTTAATATAAATAAATTTAATAATAAATCAGCGCCGTGTTCTTAGTCGAGCCTTATTTCATCGTTGTTTGTTGTAATCATAAAACTAAAAAAATTATCTTAAATTTTTATATCGTTTTTGGATGATTTCGAAACGTGACTAGTAGAAACAGAGATGCCGAAATAAAATATATGAGTGGATTTTATAAATTTAAGAAACACACAGAAAAAGAAAAAAAATTGATGAAAACGTGAGGAACTCCCTTTCAAAATTTTTAAAGACCGAAAATGTACAAAAAACTGAAGAAACATAATTAACAGTTATTAAAAAATCTAAATCTCGGAAATCAAATTATGCAGTTTGACATCCGCGGAAACAATCTTGATCGTCATAAAAACAGCTTTCGTCTCATTGAAGAGAAAAACCATTTTACAAAATTTGAAAAAAAGAAAAGATAAATATGAAGCAGAGGGAAACCTATAGACGGTGGATTTTTTTGTCAGCGTCGAATAAAGGACAAGATGAATTGTGAGGTCATAAAAAGTTTGTGTCGCTGTAACAAATTTCAAAAGCCTCATGGCTTACGTAAATCAAAACACTTTAACTTCATAGACTTTACTCACCTGGCAATAAAAATCATAAAGAACACTACAATGCTTTCGATAATTCAATAAAAACAGAATGAAATAATTAGCCCAAAAGTGTTTTCGACAGCGTGAACTTACAAGTAAGAGTAGAACGACTACAAAACCGGTGATATTTTCCAGTCTGTTAAGCCAGGAAGAAATGTCATGTTTTTTTATTATTCATTTATTTTTTGAAAAAAAAGGGAGATTATTGATTCATTACTCTCTTGATCTTGATTTATATCTTGCCTGCTGTATATCAATCGTTTCTCTTCACGTCCACCTTATAATATTGTTTGGATTTAACGTACCTGCACTGTAGCGAAAAAAAATGAGTTATGGAAAATAAAAAAATCGTGTATCTTTTGTTTTGATTTGTTTTCAAAATTTTTTCATGTCATCAGGGGCGGTTTTCCTCGTTTTTTTAAAGTCCTGATTCCATTTGGCAACGCCGTATGTACCGTTAGTTTTATAACATTACGAACCGAATTAAAATATTTCGAAATATTTCGTTACGTTAGTACCGAATGAAGTAATGCATGTAAGCAGTGAATTTTAAAATATGAGAAAAACCTCAAGAACTATGGAATCATATGTTCTCTTTGAATGAACCGCAGCTGCAATTACCGCTCTAGGAGACAAGCAGACAGATCTTAAACTTATGAGGTAGCCACAAATAAAAATAGGGCTTGTGTGGGGAAACTAAGATGAAATTTCAACTCTGCTGAAAAGGAAGAAAAATAAAAACTCTGCGAAACTTGTCTTTGGGTTTTATTTATTTTTTTGGTGATAGAGTTTTACACAGCATTCACACCAATAAAAACCGTCTGTCACAATCTTGCATTTAAAATTTCTGTTCAAACTATAATTTACATTTAAATATATTTGATCATATTCAGACACATTGAATTGCATAATCGTATATGCCTATTTAACCCAGATCGACAATGCAATGGAAAAATTTTGACCATTTTGAAAATTTACATTTTCGTTTGATAGCTCGTAGCATCGCTATCCAGTGGCGAATCCAGAGGTTATCGGCTGCACCCCCCCCCCCCCCAAGCTAACCAGAATTCTGGATTTTGGTATTTAAAATCACTAAAACTGTTCATCCTT
>BGPR01035023.1:0-16177 GCA_013235015.1 Araneus ventricosus
AAACTTTTGTATCAGATTTTTACGGCTTTCAGACTAAGCATATCACTGGTTTCGTTCTTCTATCGATCTCCGTTGCCGAGTTATTTAATTTTAAAATGAGGGAGTCCTTTGTTGGACACCCTGTATCATACTAATAAAGATTTGCATATAAGTAACAACTGGCTTGGCTCAGTGGTATTTGAACACGCTTGCAAACATTGCATCTAAATAGTGATTTTAAAATATCCGCAAACAGAATATTCCTTTGTTTAGCTATTTTGATTTTGTAAACTCGTAATTTTTGATGTCTCGTATATTGATCCCCTTTTTGTTGTTTAGACCTACATCTCAAGCTGAAATTTCCTGAAATAAGAAAATAAAAATAAAAAATGGACCATAGATAACAAGCAGCATTCCTTAATTATGGTTTTCTATGCTCCAGATTATTCATACAAATTATTAAAGTTCCTCTATTTATTTCCTTGTAGTTCCATTTTGTTCCTATATTTCTAAAACCCTCTGCATTTTCTTGATTTCATTAATTAGCTTCTCGAAATTTTATTGTCTTAGTCAAACATCTGTTATTTATCATCTGTAATGTTGAAAAGCATTGGATGAGAAAAAATAATGAATGAAGCTTTAATAATAATAATAAGATTCTTATGTACTGTTCAGCAACGAATTCCGAGCCTACCAATTTTGGACGATTTTACAGCAGAAAGGGGTGTCAGGCAATGAGTCATATGAGCACAATTCCGGAGTTCTTTGTTAGATCGCGCTCAGCAAAATGTAAACATCACCCTTCCATTCTTCACTTTCCCCCTATTTTGATGAAAATAGCTCCGCCTGGCGCATGCGCAAAGAGGGTTTCCGAATCCGTTGCTAAACAATACGCTATATTTTCTGCAATTTTTACATTTAACGGGAGAGCCAAATGAAGTTCCAGAACCCAATGTGATTGTGATATGAAATTTATTTTTGAGAGCAATTTTTGCTGGAGAGCATTTTCAACCTGCACCTCCGATACTTTGCCCATTCGAAGATATTTCCGGGATAATGCAAATAAGATAAAAATATAAAAATCGACAAAAATTGGCCTTACGATGGTTTAACTTCGAGGTATAGATATTTTCTCGAAAATTTGGGTGAAAATAAAAGCTCTTTACTGTTTATTATCGATGAAAACTGTTTCTGAATGAGCATAATACACACAAATATTACTGATAAAAATGCCTAATATTATTGGTTATTTATTACTAACTCTTCTCATGTAAACAGCAGTTGCATATTAACTATTCTCCTTTGGAAATATTTATTTTTCAAATTCTCCGAAGAAGATATAAACTTTCCCAAACATTAATTTACTCTACACAAAGGAGAAATAGAATTTAAATATTTAAACTCATTCTTACTTTGAAGAAAAGAGAAGAAAACTTGTATTTCATAATAAAAATTCGAAATCTTGTTTTACTTTTGCTTTGCCATAAATCTGACTTTGCAAATTTTTCCACAATGTGTAGATCTCTATTATTATTTCAGGTAACAGAAGACTAAATACAACGAAAGAAACGTAATATAAGACGCATAAACATACTCGAAAAAGCAGCCGTAAGATTTACACCTCCCCAGTGAAAAATAAAAAGTAAAAACCTCCTACCTTTGTCTAAAGCTTTTTCTTTACCGCTGTTTCTACTTTTACCAAATTTGTGGTAAACTGGAGACGAATAAAATGAAAACGAAATTGTTTTGGCTATTATTTGCTCCTTCTCATATTTAGAAAAATTTATTACATTATTTCGTAAAACTTTTCCCATTTTCAAGCTGAAATACTATGCAATGGAACACCGAGGAACACCGATTACCGTAACAAAGTATTGTATTAAATGTATCAGTATTTCCGAGATACTAAATTTTCACAAATAATATAAGAACAATGTTTTGTGTAAAAATCTTCATTTTAACTCAGGATATCACTCGACTGGAGGTTTTATTTTAAAAAACTCCACTGGAACAATTATTCTTTAAGATGCTGAATATTATATCATACTAAACCATACAACGCATACAATATTTTATTTTCTATTTTTATCGACGTTTATCAGTATTTTAAGGTGAAGTTATTCTGACAGTCGACAGATGGCAGCATGATGATACTGTAACACTTCATTCATCAACGTTTAATCATATGTCCGAAAAAATATTTTACAAAATGTTCATTTGAATAATAATGTTTACACAATCATTTTGTTTTACTGTATATAAAAGGTTGGCCGGATTCAGCTAAGGAAGTTAACCATAAAAAAGCTCTCACATATGGTTTATATATTGTGGTAAAGTAGAGACGAATGAAATGAAAACGAAATTGTTTTAGCCATTATTTGCTCCTTCTCATATGTAGAGAAATTTATTACATTATTTCGTAAAACTGTTCACATTTTCAAGATGAAGTACCATGCAATGGAAACTAACCAGAAATTTGGCAATTTAAATACAAGATATATTAATTTAAGCTTCTATAAAATCATAGATTATTGGTGAAATTTTTATTCGAACAATAGGGAATCCTCATTCATCTCCTGGACATAAACTGAATGAATAGAAAATATGCATTACCGTAAAAAAAATTATTACATCCTTTTCAGCTTTTCCAGACTCAAACTTTACTTCTTATTAACTGTTGTCTAACATCAAAAGTGATTTTGAGCACTCTTCTTTGAAAACTACCATTCGCCACTAGGGGGTGGACATTTGTCTTCGATGATTTAGAGTGTTCCGGAGCAGGTATACAGCTGATTTTAGTGAATTCTGATTTTGAACTTGCGACCCCCAGACCTTAACCCTTTCACAGTTTCATTTACTTTGCATAATAACCAGAAGAACTAGGTCTACCCCCACCCTGCCTTGGCATCCGGGTTATCTGATCGACAGCCTCTGCATTAGCTTCGAGTACTGAGGCCGGAGCCCTAGTAGCTAATCACCTGGCCACGGCCCGACCCCTCCCGAAAGAGCTACGTAAGCCAGTTAATGCTTACTTATCCGGCAGCAACTCATCCGTGTACTCGCGGTGCCCCCCGGTGAGTTTTCAATTTAATAAAATGACCCATTATGTTTTTGAAAGTAGCTGTCATTTTCATTCATCTAAAACGCCATAGAATACTTGAGATGTTTATAGATTCTACGTCATTTTTGGGCCAAATTATAAAGCTAATTAATGATTAAATTTTAGTTACTATGACTTAAAATGCGACAATTCGATGCATATACGACGTACTTTAAGACGGTTAAGAGGTTAAATTAGGGCCTCTGGCACAAACCACTATGATTTTCAAAACATACAGATGAGGGAAAGGCAAAAGAAGGTCATCGTTCCCGTTCTCGGTGGCTTCTTTTTGTCGCTTTCTTAAAGCTGTTTTTCTTCAGCATTTTTACCATTTGTGAAGAAACCAGATCAATCAACAGCGAATATGCGGGCAATTTGCAAACTATGGAACAAAATCCCGCTCAAACAAGACAAATCAGACTCACACGCTAGAAGCTTTCAAAATTACGGGGTCACACAACTTCCAACAATATCAAGAAAATATAAAACGGAATTTGAATAAAATAAATAAGAATTTAAGAAGTATAAAATGTAGGACTATAACAGAAATTAGAAAATATAATAAGTCTAAGAATGTATAGTACTTGAAACACAGGTAAATAAAAATAGGCATTTAACAATAAAAAATGAATAGAAATAATAACATACGATATAAAATAATAACAGTAAAAAATATATAAATAATAGAATATATAAATAAATATAATATAATAAAAGTAAATAATAACAAATTTAAAATATAAAGAAAAACACAATAAAATTATATATTCGCCAGGTGTTTGTGACACACAGAACATGATATTTTACAGTATTATTTTGCTATTGTTGAATATTCACAGTATTAATTCAGCTTTTTGTAAATCGTTTGTATCTACTAGGCGAATTTGCTTTTCGCAGGGACTAACGATCGTAATAAGTAAAATGTTAGTTCAGTTATATTAACGTCCTGTTTTGAAGCAACACGAGGGCTATCTACGGACGGACCTCGTAATTTTGAACCGCGGTCAGATGACGGGACGACACCAGAGCTGGCACGCTGCTCTCCAAGCTTCCATACCATACCAGCGGGAGGGCGTTTGGCCCCCTACAAATGATTTAGCGTGCAGCTGGCCCAATACACGGCGGATCTTCAGTGGAATCGGGTTCGAACTTGGAACTCTTCGGCCCCAATGACGAGACCTAACCACCAGGCCTCTGCGGCCTCGAAAAGGTAAAGTAAACAGTGCACTGAAGAGGGGATGTAGAATCACCAATCTAGTTTCAAAATGAAAAAGGATTGAAGCTTCCTTTAATTCTGAATAAAATTTTAGTTATGAGAAATTTATGATTACTAACAAGTGATCAGTAAGACCTCCTTTAGTTATGAATAGAAGTTTAGGTACGAGAAAGTTATTATTAACCCTTTGAGGATGGCCGCACGAAAAACGTGCGGTTCCGTTTGGCTGACGTTTCGCAATGCGCATGGCTGCTCAGGACCGGCGCACTTTTTCTGTTAAGCCTAATTGCACTAAAAGTGGTGTCACGACGTGACAGTTAAAAGCCACAAGAGCCGACACGCATTTGTGACAGTCAGGAGAGATTGTTCCTAGCAGCTGGCATGCCCGCGTGACAGTCATCCTCAAAGGGTTAATAACAAGTAAACAGTAGGACTTTCTCTAATTCTCAATAAAATTATATTTAGATATGGTACATTTGCGATTACTAACATATGCTCAGTAGAATGGTCTGTATTTTTTTCTCAGCTCTCCTGTGACAATAACTATACCGAAAATTGATTGTACCATAACATAGACAAAAATGAAATCGGTAACTATATGAAAAGAAAAGGTTATGTAGATAGTATGGAAGCCTTCTAAAACTTTTATTAACTAACGACATTCAGAATGTGATATATTTCCTTCCAAAGAAGTCAGGCATGAAATTACGAAAAGTAGAAGCTATAGCGTTTGAGCAGGCAGAGTAGAAAGACAGAACAGGAATTTATAAAAACATTTTTGCAAGGGCGAATTCAATCACTTATCTCATCTCGGGATAGCTACAGACATATCTCGACGCAGCACAGAAAGTGAAAGTAATACACACAAATGTATACAATCTTGTAAGTGGTTAACAATACAGTTAAAAAATAGATACCGATTACAAAACACATCCAGAGCCGTCCAATTTGCATAAGATCTCTGGCACACAAAAGATTTGAATTTGAACCCGATTACAGAGAAGTGTGACACACTATTCAGGAGGATTACATCCGAATGCATTTACTTCTCAAACATTAAAATGTTCATGCATAATTTTAAAACAAGCATTGTCAGTTCCAATTATAAAAATGTAATTTTTTAATTGCTCAGAGTAATACGAATAAAATGTAAAAGAAAATTTCTTACAAACATTTATGACTAATCAAATGATAACAGTATTTTTTTCAAAAGAGATAAATGAAATTCATACTTAATTCGAATTACTTAATAAAAATTCAAATCCAGATCATATTAATAAAATTTCTCGAAGTTGTGATTTTAAGTTGGTCGGTCGATTCAAAAGTACTTTAGAAATCTGAAACCTGAAAAAAGTATAATTTCAAATAATATTCTACAATATTCACAAATTTATTTGTAAAATATTTAATAAAATTTCTTATGTCATTCATATTTATATATTTCAAAATTCGGTAGCACTATTAAGAAATGTATACTATTTTTCGAAGCAAAATTAATATTAAGAAATGACATTAAGTAAAACATCATGTAAATAAAAGAAAATGGGATGACAGATTTAAATGATGATTCTTCTTGCAAAATACTAAAATCTGTCTTCAATGATCTCCGACAGCAGATGTTAGGAAATTCACGATTAAATATTTAAAAACACAAGATTTTACATAAATCCATCTGGCATCCCACCACGTATAACACATTTAATTCTCAATGTTGAAAAAATAACTAATTCTTCCTAATAAATTCAGCTCTGTCATAAAAATAAGTATCTGCCATCAGTGCTATAAGCGGAATTAATTCTATTTATTACATTGCAGTAATTAAAGGAATTAGACGTTTATTCAATCTGAGAGAGTTTATTGACATGCAAGAAACAATAAAATAGCTTTTTCAGTTAAGAAAAATTATGTTTATTAAAACAACTATTAACTTGTTCCTTAAACAGTCTTAACACCATTATTTTAGAAGTGCAAGAACATTGGTTATTAAAATAATCACTAAAGTAGCTTTTTCATCTTGGTTGTTTACTTTCAAAGTCTCTTTGAAGTATAAATTATTCAACGACTTAAAAATATACCTAATATTAGAACTGATTAAAAGCATGAAAGTTATTAATGAGTAATAAGCAATTTGTTCACGTGGAAATAATTGCTTCAGAACTGTTGAAGTATATGGCTTTAAAATTGCCTGTGCTGTTATAAAACACAATTTTCCAGGCATGAAACAGAAGTTAAAATCTCTAATGAAACACTTACACAATTTTGCTGTCGAGTAAAAGTATTGAAATTAATTATTTTCAATATGTTTACAAATTTTTGCAATTAAATTTGTTGTAATTTTTGTTAAAGTTATGCATGGAAAGCTTTCAAATTCCTTTTTATTTCATGAAATCATCAAAATGTTTAATAATTAAATTGCAGTTTAATAGTGGCCTTTTATTAATCTCCAGAGACACTGAACAGTTTTGATGCATTTAAATTTTATAGTCCTGCGAAAAATGAAGCATAAAGAATTATTTATTACTAAAGCAAATTAAACTTATTAACTCTAAAATTAATAACATTATAAATGACGTAAACAAGTTTATTTATTAATTTATAAGCTGTTCTAAATGGAAGAAAAAGAAAACATGAAAGCAAAGAAAAAATTATAATTATTAATCGAGATATAGTTAAGAATTCATTAAATAATCTTCAATAGCTTAGATTCTATTGATTTTTTTAATTATACGAGGGATGTTTTTTTCATGACTCTTGTGCTTTTAGAAATTCTTTATTTCTAAGAAATAAAAGAATCTTGAACTTCTGCTTGATGCTATTACTGCAATTTTTAGAAATTAGTGAAACACAAACAAAAAAGAATTCGATGGAATTTAATCACAATTATAGATAGAATTATTCACCGCTTGGAAGTGCGTCAAAGAGATTTTAACTTTCAGTTCATTCGAAAAATAATTTTACAAGGATTCAATTAGTTGAACATATTTCATTTGTTTTTTCATAAATATAATATTAAACTTAAAAGTTTGAAACATATTAATCAAATGCAACTTATAAATATTTGAGGATTATTTAAAAATCACATCTTTAGATCGTTAGCCAACTTTTCTTATTTTTCCTTCTTCCGTGAATATATTTATGTGTACGGATAAAAGATAGGGCGGGCCAAAAAAGTCGAAGATTCTTAGATCTTTTTGCGGTAGTGCGGAAAAGTTGTGAACTCCTATAATTAAAACGTGTGCAAAATCTTATAACTCTGAATTCATAACCATAGATAGTATCGATATTTTTCTCCCGGGGAATACTATCGATAGGCACATATTCAGTCTATACTTTCAAAACTATCGACTGAAACAATCGACTGGAACTATCGATAGTATCGACAGTTTCTTAAACTATCGACTGGAAAAACACCTGTCGATAGTATCGCAGGGGAGAAATCGATCGATAGTTTTGAAATTATCGATAGTTGAACTATCGATGTCTAAGGAACACTAATTTACACATCGCACTGAAATAAAATGATAATAGCTTGATTATGAAACAAAAACTGTTTGCATTTTGATAGAATTTATGTTCCGTAGCTTTTTAGGGCGGGCCCAAAAAGTCGAAGTTTCTTATATCTTTTTGAGGTAGTGCGGAACTCAGAATTCATATCTTCTGTTGCCTCAATGGGCAGAAAGTTCAGAAAATTGTACTGCAAATGGTCAAAATTCAAAGATTAATAAAACATCAGAGATTTCATTAATCGGTTTGCGGTAGTGCTTAAAAGTTACTATTTATTAACAACAGCATCTTTACAAAATTTTAGAATTATAGGTTAATATATTCTGCCGGCTCAAAGGCGCTGAATTTTGGAAATTTAAAGCGATTTTTTTAATAAATACACTTTTTACTTACCTCATTATAATGCGCATAGGAACTTTATTCAACCTTTGGAACACACAAAATTACAAAAGCATGTTTTTTGGACTCAAATTGTGACATTTGTTTTCTTGATTCCAGTGTAGCTCTGATAAATCCATCTCTGTTCTGCGGTCCAACTCTTTTTCTGGAGCCTTCAGTGACGAGTTTCACAATTCGCTCAACTGCTTGGGTGTGTGAAGCAGCCGTCCATCCACGAAAGTCTGGAGAGTGCCATTAGCCCTCTGATCACCGAGGGTTCTCCAAATATGAGTACAGTTGTATACGGAGGTTTGTTTACTAATGGATAGGTGAAACAGATTCGTCCACCCCGTTTCCCCATTTTTACTCACCACGGGTAGTGGAAGATGTGAAGGGAAGGCCTTTTATCTCTGATATCTACACCCAAGAGGTCCCTTAACTCACCCAACTGCCTTCTCCCCGCTTTCGAAACAGTAAACGGCCGAAATCCGCCACACTAGTATTGAAGTTGTAAGGCCGATTCTGGCCGGCTTAGGAGTCAGAGGGTTAAGGTAAAATTATACGGGAATTCGAATAATTTATTTGTGCCTTTTCTATCATTATAATTTTCTCCTTATCCAACCTATTCTAATCTATATCCGAATGTAATTCCCTCATAAACATTATAAAAAAATTAGAAAACATTCAGAAGTCATTTTATTTCTCACAATCACATATATACACAGTCCAGTCACATTAATGTGACCACCTGTCAAAAGCCAGAATAACCACCTTTGGCAGACAGGACCGCTGCGAGACGTGCAGGAAGAGTCAATTAGGTTTCTGAAGGTGTTCACTGGGGTGTTGAGCCATGCCGACTCCAGTGCCGTGGCCAGCTGTACTAGATTACGCGGTTGAGGATCTATGGCGCGAACAACCCGATCAAGGTGGCCCCACAGATTCTCGATTGGGTTTAAATCCGGTGAGTTTTCTGGCCAGGGGAGTACGGTAAACTCATCCTGGTGCTCTTCGAACAACGCACACACACTGCGAGCTGTATGACAACTCGCATTGTCCTGCCGATGAACAGCAATCAGCATAGGTGCATTAACCAGGCGTCTGTTGCGGAGGCCCATGCGCATCAACGTTCGCTGAACCGTTGTTGAGGATACACTCTAGGGGGTCTATTCTGGTACCCCCCGGTTGGGTTGGGGTCCGTTGTTAACGTGCGGAACCCAACCCAACCGGAGGTACCAGAATCGACCCCTTGGTAGCCCCTTGGTTCATCTGGGCGGTCAGTTGCTCAACAGTTGCACGTCTATTCGCCCGAACGCATCGCCGTAGCCCTCGTTCGCCTCTATAGTCATCTATAGCCCGTGGTGCACCACATGTTCCACGCCGCTGATTTTGGATAGTGCCATACTGCCATGCACGGTATACTTTTACCACGGCGGCACGCGAACAGTTCACAAAATTAGCCGTTTCCGAAATGCTTCCACCCTTGGCCCGAAAACCAATAATCATGCCCTTTTGGACGTCGGATAAATCGCTAGGTTTCTGCATTACGCCAACGATTGAAATGCTTTCCGATGACCTAGGACATCCTTTATATACACTCCACTGCACTGTGCTGCCACCTGCCTTCTGTGATTGGTTATTTCACGTTGACGTCGAAAGTAGGTGGTGGTCACATTAATGTGACTGGACTGTGTATTAAAAAAGAAAGTCACATTTCTTGCTATAGTGTCAAATGACAGAAAATGAAATTGACACGAGCATTTTTCGAAGCAAATATGGGCCAGTATGAATTTTGTTCAGTACTTAAATTCCATATGAGGCTCATAACTCTGCCGAAAGAACTCATGTGATAATGAAATCCAAAATTTGTTGATGAATATCGATTGAAATTCGTCTCCACAAATTATCCTCTATCAACATTTTAAAATTGTCAAGTATTATCCTTTTATTCAATTTTGAGTTTCCTAATTATGAAATAACTCTCAAAAATAATCTTCCATAGATTTAAATATGCTGTTTTCTGACAATATTACTCTTTTTTAATTCACTGTACGTTAAAAAAGTTCCAATTAATTCAAATATAAATGAAAGCGGGTTTCCATTTCTTCTGCAAAAAACATTTATAGGCAGATACTTTTAAAATGTTACAAAATTTTATTTCTAATACATACATTTTTTCAGACAGGGTTTAGGTTATGCACAGAACGGAATCATGTCCAAGCATGTTAAAAAGTTAAATTTTCTCTAGTTTAAAATTTATTTGATACGAAAACAGCTTAAAATTCCCTACGTGAAATCCTGAGCTTCCTTCCTTAACTTCATTTACCTTACCTGAAACCCTGAGAAATGTTGAAAATTATATGATACAACCCAATAGCACAGAAATATTATATAATATTTGCATAATGTTATACAATATTATGAACACCGAGGAACACAGATTACCGTAACAAAGTATTGTATTATATGTATCAGTATTTCCGAGATAATGAATTTTCACAAATAATATAAAAACAATGTTTTTCATAAAAATCTTCATTTTAAATCAGGATATCACTCGATTGGAGGTTTTATTTTAAAAAACTCCACAGGAACACTTATTCTTTAAGATGCTGAATTTTATATCAAACTAAACAATAGAATGCATACAATATTTTATTTTCTATATTTATCGATGTTTATCAGTATTTTAAGGTGAAGTTATTCTTACAGTCGACAGATGGCAGGATGATGATACTGTAACACTTCATTTATCAACGTTCAATCGTATGTCCGGAAAAATGTTTTACAAAATGTTCATTTGAATAATAATGTTTACACAATCATTTTGTTTTACTGTATATAAAAGGCGTGCTGGATTCGGCTAAGGAAGTTAACAATAAAAAATCTCTAACATATGAATTATTTATTGTTCTGTGAAAAATAATCAAGTGTTATTCTCATCGTAAAAATATGCACGTGATTTATTGTTGCGAATCTTGTATTTGATTTTCAATCAATATTGTTATTATAAATGTTAAAGGCGTCTCGTAATACATTGAAAGAGGAATAAATAAATTTCAAAATTATGTGAAAACCTTTCAAACGTATTATTATAATTACTTTTAAACCTTATTGCCTTAATTTATTAAATCAGCAATCTTAGATATAAGAGATAAAATTGCTTCCTCTTTGACTTCTAATTTCATTTTGAAATCGAAATTGTAACGATACAAGATAATTTAGTTAAAAAGATTATTCAGAATTAATTTTGAATGTACATGAAATTTTGTAAAGATCCGAACTGTAACTACATTTTATTATCATCATTTACGTTTTCTGCTGCAAGTCTCGGTGGTCCAGTGGTAAGGTGCCGGTTTGGTATGCGGAAGGACGGGGGTTCAAAGCTCTCTGTAAGTAGAGGCGTTAAAATATCGCAAATTATTACCCATCACTTAGGAATTAAGTGATTAATATTTTTCCATGCTTCAAAAATGTATTTTAAAAATATTCACTATATTGTTATATTATGCAATATTATATATATTATTCAGTATAGTACAATATTATTTAATAAGGTATAATATTATACAGTATTATATGACATTATCCAATATTATGAAAAAAACATTGTACAGTATTGAAAAAGTCTTACTTTTTACGTTGTTTCAATATTGGGAAAAATATTGTACAATATTACTTTTTCGAATTTTATGATATTAGACAATATTATATGCTACCTGGGCACCAGAATAAATTAACCCACAAAACTTAATGCTCAATGAATGGGTCTGATACACAGAAATTATTTTGAATATAGAGATTAAAGGTAAAATCCAATACATACAATGCATAATTTCAGGGTAATGTGAAGGGGAAATAAAGTCTTTTTTCTTAGAAATGTATTCTTTAATGTAGTTTTTCTTGCCTTTTGCGATATTTATTTTTAACAATATTTTTAAACATGTTTTATTCATCATAATGAAAATCGTTCGAATTTTAAACTTTTAAGGTTTTTAAATACAGTTTATTATTGCCGGGCGCTTGGCACAACTGGGCCAAATTTGCCATGGCAATGAAATCCTAAATCTTAAAATACACACTACAAATTTAGCCGACAATTTATAGGATTGATATTAATATAGTTTTTATCATATTCAAAAGAAAGAAAGTTCTAGAGTAAAGCATGTATTTAAATTGTTTCCTTGGGTCTTCGTGCTGTAGAAACTAGATTTAAGGTAGAATAACCAAATTCAGACGGTCGCCCACATTGCACTGTTATTGTAATCTCCATTCTTTTAAATATTTGGGCTGTAAAAAGGCAGCTGATGTTGCAACGATGCAAGTGTGGTATATAGAATCAATTTTGAGAGAAAAAAAATTTAGAATGAAATTTTATAAATTAAATATTTTAATATAAAACTAATACTCCCTACGCTGATGAAAGGTGAGTAGCAAAATCTATTACGATTTCTTCATGGAGGAAATTTCCTTGGCTCCAATATACTATAAGAATTATATTTAAATAGTTTAAAAGCAACGTGAGGCGAATTTATTGTTTTGGTTGTTGTCCAAAGATTGCTGGGATTGGGTCATACAGCCGAAGTTGAACATTTTAAATTAATAAAATTATTAACTTGAACTAGAGCAATATCCCAGGAAGCAGCTATAATTGCAAGTAGTCCTCATAAGTTGGAAGTGAAGCAAACAAGAAAAAGGACAATAAAGACATCGAATGTTCGTTCAAAAAGAACTAAAACTAAGGCTATGTGGTTTTATATCAGATGTGAGAAAACAAAGGAAGAAGAAGAAATGATACAGTGCATAAAATGTCATATTTGGGTTCATACATTGTGTGCTGATGTGAAATTTAAAATCAAAAAATACTTTTGCTTTAATAGTGCTTAAAGAATTTGTGCCCCAATTTGCGAAACTAGTCGTACACTCTGAGAAAACTGTTTCCCTAATTGGGCCGATAAAATACATTTTCCTGCTATTTTTCCTACTTTAAAATGTATTTCTTGAAAAAAGATGAATAAATTTCTTTTAAAACAAGTTTACTATAAAAAATTTCTACTTCTTTCGTTAAAAATATTTCTCTGTCACTGTTCGTTAAAAAAATACAGGTGTTCCAAATGCTACAATCTTACTTATTTTTCCTACTTTAAAAAGTATTTCTTAAAAAAGATGAATACAATGCTTTAAGAACAAGTATACTATAAAAATTTCTATTTCATTCTTTAATAATATTTCTCTGTCACTGTACATTAAAAAAATATAGGTGTTCCAAATTCGACAATCTTACTTATTTTTCCTACCTTAAAATGTATTTCTTAAAAAAGATGAATACATTGCTTTAAAAACAAGTATACTATAAAAAAATTTTTATTTCGTTCTTTAATAATATTTCTCTGTCACTGTACATTAAAAAAATATAGGTGTTCCAAATTCTACAATTTTACTTATTTTTCCTACTTTAAAAAGTATTTCTTAAAAAAGATGAATACATTGCTTTAAAAACAAGTATACTATAAAAAATTTCTATTTCATTCTTTAATAATATCTCTCTGTCACTGTACATTAAAAAAATATAGGTGTTCCAAATTCGAAAACCTTACCTTATACGTCTTGGAAGCATATTTTAAGCATTTTCTTTCCCGTTCCTGATGCCGATGAATAAATTTAGAGCGGAATGAGCAGTCACCAATATATTGGATTATTGAAAAGAACTAAATGAACAAGAGAGAAAGCTCTCCAAATATTTACACTAAATATTAGTTTTTCATCACTTCCATAAGCGCATGGTATCTAAAAGGGAGCGTCCAATCAATAAAGAAGTAAATTTTACAGCACTCATCATATAACTATCTGCTGTCAATAAATGCATTTTTTAATTAATTACGTGTTATAAAATGACTTGCTAAGTTTATTGGATCTTGGTAAAAATAAAATAGGCAATTTTTAAGGAAAATACACTTCTTTGGCTAATGTTAAGAAAACAATTAAGCATGTCTTCTGAAATTGCTATTTTTCTCTATGTCCAAATGAAATTAACTTCAGTAATAAAATTATTAATTTAGTATGAGTTTTAACTAAGATTTTCATATGGATTATGTTTGAGATATTTTAAATCATTTTAAATTCTCGTGATTCTCGACATTTTCTACCCAGAATAAACAAATTATATTTCTCTCAAATGGAATAAATATAAATAGCAGTAACTGCATAATGTTATTTTCTTGAAACAAAACAAGTTATCTTTGATAGAGCGATAGTGAATTTAAAAATGTATATTTTCAACATTCCATATTAAAAAACTTTCTCCCACAACACAGATAAGAGCAATTCGTTTACTTCTGCAAAGCTGGTGTATACCATTCAAGTTCCGATATTCATTTTATATTATTTAAGTACAACTTTCGCTCCTTTATCGTCAAGAAATAATCTTCAACTATCATATTTTCAGAATTTGCTCCTTGAACAGACGAATACAAGTTATCGTACTTAATAAATAAATACTAAGCATTTCTATTAATGCTTCATTAATTAATTTAGTCAATTTTTAAATAATATTTTCATTAAAATTTAGTCAATTTATAACTGTTATCGTACTTAAAGTATCCAATATTTCAAATGAATTTTGCTTTCTCAAATTTTAGTTGCATGCTTACTGAAAAGTTTGAAATAGGACATTATATTTAAAGGTATCTGACTGGTTTAAAATCGTCGCTTTTGATGAAATTATCAAAACCTTTGTAGTCTGTTTAACCAGCTTTCTAAAACTGTCTCACTTTTTATTCTACGTGAATTACGAATGGAGTTACAGCTGTTTTATTACCGAACTGTAAGCATTATTTTATGTTGCTTGAAAACTTTAAATGTGTTTTCTGAGAAATGATGTTTTTGAGGAAAACTGTCGGCCGTAACAATGATTTCTCAAAAGGTTATTCAAGTATTGATACGAAATTTTTTGAGATTGTTTTCTGTAATATGCTTGATGATTTCCTCTAAAAACTAAGGTCAATTTTAAAATCTAGTATTATTTTTAAGTGCTTAAATATAAACGAAAAGCATTTTTTATGAAAAATTACCAGTTTAGTAAATATTTTCAACCATATCTCAAAACAATTTTGAAGTACAAGAAATATTTTAGAGCATAACACAGATAACTGTCATAAAAATGTACTCCTACAAGGATTTATGTTTATTTAGATTATGATTTTGTCTATGGCTGTTAGCGTAAGGCAAATATTTTAGTCATTTTTCTTCAAATTTCTCAGTTTTTTTAAAAAAATATTCTTTTGAAAGCCTAATTTTATAATATTTTCATAGTTTTAAAACATATGCAGTTGAAAAATAACATTAATAAATATATATACGTTAATTTTCAACAAAATGTCTCCGAACTCAGTCGGATACCTTAACAAAAAGATTATTTTAAATCGATAGTTATTAAGTCATGTAACTACTTTCGGAGCAATTTTTTTAAATTCTTAAACTTTTGGTGAAATATACATGCTTTTAATTAAAATGAGTTATAAAATTAAGAATTTCAATGCAATTTCATTGACTTTTGAAATATAGGCAATAATTTTTGGCAAAATTTTAGTGAATTTTTACTTACGCCAAACCCCCCTATAACATAGTTGACATGCTTATCTGTGTTATAAACTAAAGTATTTCTAGTACATCTAAAAGGTTTGGAAAAAAATCCAAACTTTATAAGCAAAATTGACTTGTTATTAAAAAATCATCGAGTTTTTCACTAAAAAGTCAATAAAATAAATAAATATAGACAGAGAGGTTAAATTTTAGTTAGAAACATAGCTAGAAAAAAGAAAATATTTTGGCCAAGTTTAATTTGAATAACTTACACACATTTTGCAAAATGATGTTGGCGGCGAAGAAAAATATCGGAAAATATAGTTCCTCAGAAAACCTACTTAATGATTTTCATACAATAAAAAATATTTGTACTCACTTTAGAATCATAAAAATCGCCATATTTGTAAGTCTACCCCTTT
>BGPR01035024.1:0-16175 GCA_013235015.1 Araneus ventricosus
TGTAAGTTATATAATTTGATTAGCTACATTAGGGCAGAGGAAAGTTGTTATTTCATCTTGTTTAGATGAAAACAATTTTACCGTTTGCAAGTTCCAACACTGATGATATTTCGCTCAAAATAAAGTGTTGTTATAATTAAAGTTCGCCTATTCAGAAGACTCTAGAACCTGTTCTATGACTCCAAAAGAAACAAATTTCACTGGTATATAGTACAAGTGATGCGCTCTGTGAAAACAGGTAATAAAAAGATAAAAAAGATAAAGAAATAAGTTAAAATGTTCTTCAATAGGTGGCGTTGCGCCAATATCTGAGATGATTTTTGCAGATTTTTTTTATTACCGCGGAAAAATTGATTAATTTATTTGAGATTTTTAGTTTAATTAGAATCGCTGTTGAATTTAATTCTAAACTTAATAGATTTTTTCGTCCAAAATATCATTTTTATGCAAGACAGTGCACCACCTCATTCTACTTTTTCTTTTTTTTTTAAGAACGAATCATTGAACTAAATTCTAGTGAAATTTTGTTTCGTTTGAAGCCATACAATTTTAAGTTTGACAGCTCTGTATTTGTAACCGTATTAATTTCCAATTTTTAAACATAATAATGATTTTAGACTGGCATAACATAACATAACACCACTCCATACCCCTGCAACTATAACCATAAGGTTATTTAAGCAGTGTCGCGGTCATGAAGTGGAAGAAAAATCACAACACCCGAGGGGGTGACCTCTCTTAAAGCTTGACATTTCTCTGCACCGCTGCCTAATTAAAAACGCAACAAGTTTACAAATGTTTACAGGAGCATTAGGAAGGATTGCTATTGTGCTATACATTATAAAAATATTTTGGTAACACAGAGTAAAACAAAACTTTGAAAAAAACACAAAATTACACAGTTATACATAAAATAACTGCACAATAATAAAAAATAAATGCAATGGGGAAACTATACGAAGAGTAAAAAACATTCAAAAGCAAAAAATGAAAGGAAAAAGACGAAAAACAAATTAATACAATAATAAAAATAACATACAAATGTACACAAAAAAAGAGAGATGGACCGCACATTGTTTTAAAAAGTTCGATTTTGAAGAAGAGTTAGCTGCTGGAACTTGAAGGAGAAACACGGTGGATCTTGGAAGAAAGTCCTGAAAGAACGACTAAAGCAATTCCGAGTTCATTAGGGGATAATGAGCTGAAGAAGAGGCGAAGTTGAATGTTGAAACGAAACTTTCCATATCTAAAGAAAAGGATGGAGAGATGTAGACGCAGGATGGATAGTTGAAGTTTGGTTCGATTTAAATTCCTTCATCGCAGGAGGAAGAGGATGTTCGGTGTTGCTATTTACGAAAATGTTGGCCAAGATTGTAGGAATGGGACGATAGCATTGAACTCAACTGAGAAGACTCTTAAAGGAAAGGGAAAAAACCCAATTAATTGGGATCTGGACGGAAAAGACTGGTTTCTCTTTGGAGAAAGTGGAGCAAATTATGTATCTTCCTTCTTGACGTTGAATCGTTGCCTACGCTGCGGAACCATATTGGCTGATGTTGTTGGCTAGATGGTGCCATATGGTAGGAGGTTGTGAGGAGGCAAACCGTAAGACTGGCATAATATCTGTAAACTGTGAGATGCGAAAATCGTTATGCATAGAATGCAAAGTTTTTTTGTACCTAGAGCTACAAAATTTAGCACATAGTTCCATCTTGGGTATTAGGTTTTGACTATGGTACGGATTATCAAAATTTTTGTAAGATTTTTAATTAATTAAAATTAGTCAAAATTTTAACGTTTTTCCTTAATAAGCATATTATACCACGAAGCATATTAGACAATGAAGCATATTATAATACGAAAACCCGATTTACACCTCTTTAAATTTAAGACTTAACTCTTCAGTGCTAGCTACCAATTTCATTTTCGTGCAGTTATTTCATTAACCTTTATAATTTTTAAAAAATATTTTCAAGTATTACAATAACTTTCATTGTTATAGTTACTACGCACGAGCGTTGCGATGATATTAAATATATTTTTGCTCGTACTTATCTTTGCTATAATTAAGGGTTAATCTTTAACATATCATCTATGTTTAGTAATTTTATTTTTTCATATTTAAAACTATCAAATATCATACATTTGTTACATGAGCAAGATAACGAAGAATATAATGTATCATAGAAAAACTTTACATTATACAACCTGTAGGATTTTTCTTCAAATGGAAGAAAGAAAAATCTGGTTAAAGAAAATATTCCCGAAAATTGGAGATGTTTTGCTTGAAGAAGAAACCAAATACTTTTATTCGAAATTGGAATTTTGGTTTCAATAAAAAAAGATATCAACAAGATCAAAAGCTTTTCATTTCGTAGAAATGTTGCTTTGCAATTTTAATGTTTTTCGAGATATTACTTTTCAAAAGTATCTTCCTGAGAAATTTCCTGAGTCCTTTCGGTCACAATTGCAATTGATACGAGGAAAGTAATTGGTAATAATTTTTATGGAGAAAAAAAACTGACAACGATTATCCCTGAAACATATTATCGTACATAACATAACACTATTCAAAATATTTTATGATATTTATCTTTTAGACCGTTTTGTGAAAAGGAAAATAACCACGAATAAATAAATGTAGTTGATTTTTTATGTTCACAAAATATTTTGTAAGCAAATTTAAATAAAATATTTTAGACAGTTAATTTTAAAATGAAGATAAAATAAAGTGCCGCAAAATACGTCATCCAATGAAAATTGCGTGGGAAGATATATTGAATTTTCTTAGAATTTTAGATTCCTTGGTTTTGTATCAGCACGTGCGCAAAATTGATCAGATATTTCAACACGTGTGCAAAATATTTTCCCATGCCGAGTTCCCATAATTCTAAACTTTTACGCAGCAATACAGTAGAACTCCAATTATTCGCATCGAGTCGGTCAGATGGCGAAGACGACACCTGAGCTGGCACCCCCTCTCCAAACTTCCACGCCACGCCAACGGGAGGACGTTTGGCCATTACGTATGATTTCACCGAGTTTGGGAGAAAGAAACAAAAGAAATGTCAAAATTGGGAAAATAATAGTGGGAGAGTGGTCAGTGACAGCTTTTCCCAAACGAAGGAGAAATGGATTCTAACAGTTATTATAAGCACCCAAATGTAAATTTAATCAAAGTATATTATGTAAATAAAATAAGGTAAGCAATTCTAAGGTGAAAATGTACAGATTTACAAATGTTTCTTCACTTCTTATTTTTTTTACTTTTTTGTTTCATTCGTTTACCATGCCATGAAATGCATACCACCGAGTTTCGACCATTGAAATTTTTTTTCTCTACAATACTCAAAACATGGATATTATATTTTTAACCACTATATTCGTCAATAATCGAGTGTATTTTATAAAAGGTGTCCAGGAAGGTCATTTACAAACATTAACTCTTTACGACTTTTTTCTCCTAGCCCTTTAACATCGGGACTTTTGGGGGTTGTGCAACATGAATTGGACTCTCCCAATATGGGTTGTCATTTACCCCACCATCCCAGCCCCTGCTATAACCTTCCCTTAAGGCGTATGAAAATGGGCTGGGATGGGCAAAGATAATTAGACCCCATCCGCGCTTATCTCCAAAGGGATCTCGAAACCTCATCTACCCTCAAAAGAAGCCAACCGCCTCAGACCGGTTTTCGTCAATGTTAAGGGGACATTTCTAGACCGCCTTGCTCGATGTAAGAGGGTTAAGGGTAGGTCAGTCACACTAGGTATGGAGGTTATTGCAAAAAAAAATCGGTTTTCGGTTAAACCGTTTTTTTAAAACCCTCTCAAAATAACAGGTTTTCGGTTGTTTTTTTAAGCAACGTTTGTGGTCAGAACTTTTTATTAATAATAATATACAATAAGTAAGTATTAATACAATAATTAATTAATGTAATAACTAATGATTATAAATAAGTAGTTATTACGATATGTAATAATAATAAATGAGTGATTATTGCGATAAGTAAGTATTATAGACAAAAAATGTTATTAACATAGTTTTCAAAAGAAATTAATTAATTGGTCAATATTTATCATCTAATCTACTAATAAAGACTCTTTCAGCAATGTTTTGATCCGCTAGTCGACACTTCTCATCGTAAACAACATCATTCAACGTAGATACTAATCTTTTGGACACCACAAAACTTCCGACTAAAGATAAATATTTTTTGGCTACAGAAAACAGACGCCGTTTGCAGATATATTTTTTATTAGTATTGTTTCTGCAAGAAATCAATCCATTGGCCAATATTTATCTGTTCATAAAGACTCTTTCAGTAATCCGCCAACCAACAGACTCCTCTAGGAAGCGGTTGACAGTGATTGACCAAGATGATGAATTAACTTGGTAAATTTTAGTCTAGTCGAACCTAAAATCGAGCCTATCTTCCTACCCAGTTTTTGGATTTAAAAAAATACTGGTTTAAACCGGGGGAAAATAACCGAAGCAGAAAAAAAACGGTTTTCGGTTTAAACCGGTAAGTTTTTCCCATCCTTAAGTCACACAGAAGCAAGCCATTTTCGCATTAGAACATGGGGTCGGAAACGCAAAGGTCGACCGCTACCGGAGCTCTTTATTACTGAATAAAGTAACTGAGTCAGAAAAGTCACTGAGTAAAAGAAAGGATATGCCAGATAAAATGTAAAACACGGATTCAATAGAATACAAATTTACAGCAGCAGAACAACCCTTTTGCACGAATAACATCGTCGCAAGTCATATACAACATTATATATACGACAATGGGAAGTAGGATGCAGTATCAACAACACACTTTTTGGAATATTTTAACCCTTTGAACGGCAAAAATATTTCAGCTGAATGCTTTGAAAACGGCCTCTCTGTAGCTAAATGGTGAACGCAAATGTTTCGGAGCGGGTTTTTGGGTAATAAACAGAGAGCAACTTACTACGCCGGAGCCGGTTTAAGAGAAATAATCGGAGAACGACTTTCTGCGACGGAGCCGGTTTTAGAATAGTCATCAGAGAGCGACTTTCTACGTTCCAGCCGGTTGATGGGTTAAGTAACTATTCTTAGGACTTGCCTTCTGAAGCTATATACATTTCGTATGCTATTACTCACGGAACTTTGTTGTTAGGCTAACGACCTTTTGGGACACCCTGTATAAACTTTATATAATGTTTGAATTTCCGGAAAGTCGTTACTGAATATTTTTCATAAAATGATGTTAAAAAGTAAATATATTTACAAAATTCTAGAGCTCTGAATAAAAGGTTTTACTAGAAAAGTATTCGAGTTATATACAGAATCCTCTCTTATTGAAACTTTTCATACGTGAAAAAATTGGTTAATTAAAATCCTTTTAAGTATCGAACTTAAAAATGATATAAAAATATCTTTGCTGTGAAGTTATCAAGCAAATACCTAAAAAGTTTGCTTGTACTAAGATAATTTCTTATTCAAAATAACTTGTGTTTAGAAAAAATTAAGAGCTTACAAATTAGTAAATTTGCAAAGTATGCTTTTATCTAATGATTACATTAAAAATAAATTTCTTAAAACAAATTATTTGGGTGAATAAGGTAAAATAAACCGTGTTTCTGTACAAACAAAAAATAAAATTTCCTTGAAGCAATTTACGAAAGGAAGGAATTTATCTCAATTATTTCTATGTGAAATATAAGACCTTGTGAAATTTTAAAGAAGTATCCTTTTCTTTCAATTTAACCGAAAGAATTTTCTTGCAGAGCTTAGATTTAAAATGTTCCCTGAGACAGAGCAAATGTAAGAAAAATTGAGATTTTAGCCACGTTGAATGTTTTTTTTATATGTCTCCACTCTATGTTTTAGTATATGTTAGAAGTCTAACCTTTGAATCCTAAGAGGCATACTTTTTCATTCTAAAAACGGCTACGGGTTTCAGACGATTTTCTTTTCACTATCGTCTGCTGCTTCTCTGTTTATCTTAAACTTCATTTTCCACTTAGTATTTCTAGGTCGAAAGAAAATGTTCCCCTTTCAAAGTCTGAAGAAATTTTCCTAAAAGTTCTTATATAATCACCAAAAAAGTGGCCTTCTATGCTCGTTTAGAATCAACTTATATGCCTTCATTGTTCCTTATCTCCTTTCTAATTGCCACCACCATCCCTAATGCTTTTTAATGATGTGAACTTTTATCGAATGCTACGAATGTTAAATATTAGCTTATCCTAAGGATATAATCTGTCTGTTTTTGTAAGTTTTAACCCTACACGTCGCAGCGATGGATCTGAGCTTTAAAATTAATTTTGTATGATTTTATAATTAATTAATGTACGCACTGTATTTTTGTTTTAAGTAGAAAAATTTTTGAAAACAAAGATTTTGCAATTAGGGTTTTTTTTTCAATTAGTGTTATTTAAATTTTTCTTATGATTATTTTTTAATTAATTTTTCTTGTCTGTCTTACACTCACTTATACGGATTCACAATACCGCACCTTTTTTATTTTTTCAAAATAATAAAATAAAAGATTTTGTATAGGATTAATCAGTAATATAATTAAGAATCTCGAATTATTTTTTTCTGACAACTTAATTGACGAAATTTATTCCCTTTTAACATTTATTCCTTTCGAGATTTGAAGTAATACTTTTGAGTTCCAAAAATAAATCCTGCCATTGCGATAATGATAAAAGCGTATCAATTTATAATGCATAGTTACCAAAAAAGTCTGATGGTTAGAACTCACAAAATTTAATCGGTTGCAATTTGGAAAGATTATTAACAGGTTTATGAAGTAAATTTATTCTGTCCATTCATTTTAAAAACTAAATTTTTGGATGTGTTTGAAAGAGTTTTCCATGTCACTTCCCCCAAATAGAATGTTTCAACTATTCAGATAAAAGAGAAAGCAAAACAGTCAAGTGGTTATGAGAGTTATACCGTAGCATTTCTATTAGGTGGTTGATTGAGTCTCTTCTAGATAGATATCCGATGGGATTTCGAGTGCAAAAGCGATTTTAAGGTGAAGAAAATTGCTACGGAATTTTTTCCAACAAAACACCAGTTTCTGAGAAAAAATGAATAGTGTATAAATATGGCTTCATCCTTTTCGAAGTAAAACAAGGACAATTGTTTGCTTTGATTTCTCATCAGCATGAAAGAAAGATTTATTCAAACCGAAAGTTATTCCGTGAAAGAAGTCTAGCTGTTCTGGAACAATCCGGTCATCAAGACAATTTTTTGTATCCTCACAAGAATAGAACAGTTTTCTACAGAGATCCACTCTACATGGATCGATACATATGGTAATCAGAAGGAGCAACATCTGGCGAGTGCAGCGAATAACACATACCAGAGAAGGACTTCTAGAGTTTCTTTGACGAATCTTGTAACATTTGGGCGTATAATGACATGTTGGGAAAACAACTTTATGGCCGCGGTGGCCTAGTGGTAGGGTCTCGGCTTTGGGGTCGGAGGGCTCCAGGTTCGAAACCCGATTCCACTGAAGATCAGCCGTGTATGGGGCCTGTTGCACGTTAAATCATACGTAGTGGTCAAACGTCCTCCCGTTGGTGTGGTGTGGTGTGGAAGTTTGGAGAGGGGGTGCCTGCTCAGGTGTCGTCCTCGTCATCTGACCGAGGTTCAAAATTACGAGGTCCGTCCCAAAATAGCCCTCGTGTTGCTTCAAAACGGGACGTTAATATAACTAAACTAAACAACTTTATCGTGTCTTCCAACATACTCCGGACCACAGAGAAGGAGAATCAGAGGTCTCACTCCGCAATTTGATCAGCGCCCCCACTCGCCAACGAAAAGAACTAGCCACTTCGATACCCGCCTTTTCAAATGGAAGATTTCGAAGTCGGCGCCATGTTGTGTACCGTTGTATACGATAGTCCTCTTCATAAGAACAAGTAGGTTTAATAAGTGTTTCTAACTTTTATGACAGACAGTTTGCATTAGTAAATAAATTGGAAACATTTATTTTCGCTTTATTAAATTAAAGTAATGAAATGTGTAAAAACCTAAAGTGTATTACACCATTGCTCTTGGTTCATTAATTATTCTTTAAATTAATCCTTAATAGTAAAACTTGTCAATTTCATAAAAAAATTAAAGTAACCAAATGAAGCCAAAATGTAATAAATAATGCAATAATAAAAACTCAAAGATGCGGAAAAAATTGGAAAAATCATTTTTTAAATGTTATAAATAAACAACAATATTGGCACATTTCGTTTTGTTTACTTTCTGGCACTATGTTTCGAATTCTTCCATTAATCTCTTTCCCAGATAGATACTTTTACCAAAATTTAATGGCGTTCATCACATTCATTTACTTTTTTCCCCACTTGAGTAGAGAGCTCTTTTAAAAATCAAACAATATGAGATTCTATAATAATTTTAATCGCTTTACTAGAGTGGATAAGAAAGAGCCTGCAGGGTTTGTTTTCTGGAAAATAAAATAAATTTTCAACCACATCTATCTCAAGAGGAAGAAAATTGAGATAACAGGCAAATAATAAAACCCGTTGAAAAATAAAATCAGCTATGGAAAATATAATTTCAAAACAAGCACTTGACAGATGTGGCGCAAAAAAACTAAAGCTTGAGTTTTTTATACGGTGAGATTCTATTCATTAATATAATATGAACAAAACGTTTATTAATTAGTTATCGCTTTTTCTTTGAAGAAGAGACTGGAGATGCCAAAACACGCGGAAAGAGATTAGTTTTCTCGTCCTAATTATTTTTTTCCTTTCTGAATTAAATGATGTTCAGATATGATGAGTTTGTGGTGTGGTTGTGTTAGATTGGTCGAATATTTTTAATTAATCACTAACCCGGCGTTTTTTGCATCATATATAGAATTCAACGGTCGCTACTCAAGTTGTGAGAAATCTGATATTCAAATTGATATTTTTTCCATGTGGGTTAAGGTGACTTATACTATTAATCTCTTTTCTTGGATTTACTTGAACGTGTTTAATTCAAAATTATCACTAGTAGAATAATCATATTTAGGTAATTTCTATAAGACATAAAGTAAAGGTGCCAACGAAAGTGTCATGACTTTTTGTAATTTATTATTCTTATGATTTCCCTTTGGTGGTTCATAATTGTACATCTTAACATTGTATAAAATTTTATATGCTGTTTAGTTTAGGTTTAACCCTCTATTAGTCACAATATCTAATAGAGATGCGCAAGCAATACGCATCTATTAGTTGTTTTCAACGCACTACAATTTGAATTTTTATTTAAAGTTTAGTTTAGTTATATTAACGTACAGTTTTGAAACATTAAGAGGGCCATTTTGGGACGGACCTCGTAATTTTAAACCTTGGTCAGATGACGAGGACGACGCTTGAGTTGGCACCTCCTCTCTAAATTCCGCACCACACCAGCGAGAGGACGTTTGACCCCCTACGTATGATTTAACTCGCAACAGGCCCAATGCACGACGGATCTTCAGTGGAATCGGGTTTCGAACCTGGAGCACTCCGGTTCCGAGGCCGACATCTTACCACTAGGACAGTGGTGTTCAAACTACTTTCATTCATGACCCCCTCACTTTGTGTAAAATTTTTTCGCGCCCCCTTTGAGGTTCGCGGCCTCGTTTTTTTGATGAAAAGCCTTATATTTTTTATTGTCAAATAAATTTCTTTGAATTCAGCGACCCACAAAAATTTTCTCGCGACCCCTCAAGGGTTGCGACCTATGTTTTGCGCACCAAAGTACTAGGCCACCTCGGCCTTACATTTTTTTTAAAGAATACTGATTTACATTATCATTGGGTCTAATTACACTGTGCAACAAAAATCGATGAAGTTGATACCAAAACAAAAATACTTAATTCTTTAATATTTACTTATTTGGCTAATTTAATGATTACTTAATTTACGAATTGCATTTTAGTCTTAAGTGGGAAAAAATTTGTTACGAATTTTTTTGGTAACAGCAATTTGAGTTATTTAAATTAATTTCATTAAAATTCTTAATTTATAAATATTTTAATTAATTTTTCCTGCCTCCCTTACGCACTCATTTATTAAGATTCATACAAACACGCATTTTTTTCTAGTTTTTTTCAAAATAATAAAATAAAGCAATTTGTATAGGACGAATCAATAATAATTAGGAACCTCGAACTATCTTCCTCTGAAAAACTAATTCTCGAAATTTATTGCTATTTAACAGTTATTCATTACTAATATAGCAAGCTGACGGTTAGAAATTTTTTGACTTCCAAAAGCAAATCCTGCTTTTGCGATAGTAATAAAATTGAACCAATGTATATTGCATGACTACCAAAAACATCTGATCGTTAAAAATCACTAATTTGAATCGGTTACATATTGGAAAGGCATTAATAGATTTACTAAATAAATTTATTCTGCCCATTCAATTTGAAAATTAAATTTTTGGATGTTAAAGAGTCTTCCTTATCACTACTCCAAATAGACTGTTTCGACTATTGAGATAAGAGAGAAAAAAATCGTTAAGTGGTTAATGACATCTATACCATAGATCTTCCATCCGTTGGTACATTGGTCGCTTTATACAAGACAGAAGACAGATATCCGTTCGGTTTAGTTATATTATCGCCTCGTTTTGAAGCAATACGAGGATTATGTTGGCACGGATTTCGTCATTTTGAACCGTGGTCAGATGACACCTGAGTTGTCACATTCCGCTCCAAACTTCTGCACCACACCAGCATAGACTCTAAACCCTATGGGTGATTCGTGGACACCACACCAGCAGAAGGAAGTTTGACCTTCTACGCAAAATTTAGCGTGCAGCCAAGTCCAATACACGATTCAGCGGAAACGGGTTTCGAACCTGGAACCCTCCGGCCCCTACGCCGGTACCTTACCACTAGGCCACCGCGGCCGACTTCGGGACTTCGAGTTTAAAAGCGTTTTTAAAGTAAGCACGATGATTTTCATCAAATCTTCTATCTAGACAAAATGTATTTTGTCTTTATTCTTTTCAATGAATATTATATTATGTGTCTAAATATGACTTCCTCGTTTTTGGAGAAAAACAAGGACTTTCGTTGGTGTTACTTTTTTGTGAACATGAAAGGAAGATTTACTCAAAGTAAAAGCAATTCCGTGAAAGAAGTTTGGCTTTGTTTAGAACAGCCTGGTCACCAAGACAATTTTTTATATTCTCACAAGAATAGAACCGCTCTCCACAGAGGCCATTCTACATGGATCGATACATATGGTAATCAGAAGGAGCAACATCTGGGAAAAACGGCGAGTAATGAATCCAGGGGAAGGATACCTGGAGCTTTTTTTACTAGTCTTGCAACATTTAGGTGTGTATTGTCATGTTCGTGTCTTTCAGTACATTCTGGACATTTTTTGCTTGGATATTTCGTGAATACGCAATTTCGACTGTGTGTGCCATCCAGGATTACTCCCGATCCATAAATTATTCTTTAGATAATTCCTTAATAACAAATTTTTCTAGTGCTTTCAGATAAATATGAAAGTAACCGAATAAAGCCATTCTGGCGTACAGGCTATATTCAAAGCCAAATGCGGTGCTGCTTATCAGCATATTTAAAATGGGGTCTGATTAAATTGCTACAAAGTTCGCGCGCGCGTTTTAAAGGTTATCGTAAATTTTTCTTCACAACACAAATAAAAACTTATTTATGGATAATTAATAAATGGTTCATCAAATATATTCATTTCAAAATGCCAAAAAGTATATTTCCTTCTTTCATATCGTAACGCGTCATCGTCAGTTTTTTAAAATCATTTTCTTCTAAGATCGATGCTCGAATTTCTTTGCCTTGCGTGCTCTGATGGCTCGCTCAAAAAGTTGTACACGATAGCCATAATCTAATAATGCAATAAAAAATGATAAAAAGTCTGAAAATTTATGTATAAAATGTAAAAAATAAACATCAATATTGTTATATTTCTTTTTGTTTCTTGAATTATGCTACTAATTTTTCCCCAGAGAGATATTTTATCGAAGTTTAATGGTGTTCATCACATTCATTCAATTGTTTTTTCCCACTTCAGTGAAGTTCTTTTGAAAATCAAACAGTATTATGAGATTAAATAAAAATTTTAATCACTTTTTTTAGAGTGAATAAAAAAATCCAACAATCTCTTTCTTTTTTTTGCAGCCAAGTATAAGAAATTTTCAACCGCATCTCTATCAAGAGAGAAAAAATTAAGTTAGAAAGCAGACAATAAAATCCGTTGTAAAAAGTACCGATGAAAAATATAATTTCAAAATAAGTACTTGACAGATGTGATGCAGAAAAACCAAAGCTTGGGTTTTTAATACGCTGAGCTTCTATTAATTAATAAAATCTGAACAAAAAGTTTTTTAATTAATTATAGCTGCTTCTTTCTCCTTGAGGAAGAGATCGGAGATGCCGAAAAAAGCTGAAAGCGATTAGTTTTCACTTCCTAATTATTTTTTTCCCTTCCTGAATTAAATGATGTTCAGATATGTTGAGTTAGTGGTTTGGTTGTGTTATGTTCGTCTTATATTTTTAATTAATAATTAAGCTGGCATTTATTCACATTATAGTTAGAATTCACCGGTCGTTAATCATTTTGTGAGGAGTCTGATATCCAAATTGATATTTTTTCGTGTGGCGAGAGGTGACTTACATTATTAATCGTTCTTATACGTTTCCTTCTCAAAAATATCAATAGCAGAATAATCATATTTTGGTAATGTCTAATAAGAATAAAACAAGGATTCATTGACTTGTCAGCGAAATCCTCATGGCATTTTTGTGATTTCTTATTATTGTGCTTTTCCGATTTATAATTGTACATCTTATTATCATATACATATTTGTATGCTGTCTTGTGGCAGTTTAGTTTAGGCTTAACCCCCCCCCCCGTTAGTCGCAATATCTAATAGATACGTATGCAATCTGCATCTATTAAATGTTTTTAACGCATTACAATTGAATTTTTCTAACAGAATTCTCATTTACATTCGCATTAGGACTTATTTTCATAATTACAGCGGGAAGATGATCAAAACCAGAGGAACACATCATGAAATAGATTTTATATCCGCGAGATACATTGCGACCATTTAAGGATGAAAGTGATTGCGACTAACGGGGGGTTAATATCATCCGCTTTGAAGCGACACGAGGGTTATTTTGGGACGACTCTGGTAATTTTAACCCTCTGAGGACGGCCGCACGGAAAACCTGCGTTTCCGTCTGGCCGACATTTCCCAACGAGCGTGTCTGCTCAGGGCAGGCGCACTTTTTCTAGTTAAGCCTTAATTGCACTAAAGCTGGTGTCACGTCGACTTGACAATCGGTAGCTAACAAGAGTCGGCACGCATTTGTGACAGCCCCGCCCCAATGTGGCAAACAACTGCTTCAAAGATTAAAGCGTGGGCGATCCAGAACGACACCTGAACCATCACCCACACCCCAAACTTCTGCGCCACGCTAGCGGAAGTACATTTGGCCCTTGAAGTCAGATTACACGCTTCACCTTCTGGTAATGGATTCTATGCCTTGGAACAGGAAAGTCGCGGGTTCAAGACCTGGTATTGCCAAAGATCTGCTGTGTGCGTTAAATCCGTTGGGGTCAAATATCCTGCCACTGGGTTGATATAAAAATTTGGATGGGAGTCTGAGTTGTCATCCTCGCTAACTGACCGCGGTTCAAAAGTGCAATGTCCACTCGAAGTTAGCCCTCGTATAGCTGGATGTCATTGTATCTAAGTTAAGCTAACCTAGAATTTGTTTGATTCAAAAATGCCTCTATCCGGAAAACAAAATTTTAGCTAAATTTAACTTATAAATGTCACTATAATGCGTTTTACTATGTCTTAGTCCGTCCTAACAAATTAATTCTTTAAATAATAATACCGAATAAATATTTTATTAAATTCATCACAGTAATTTAGATAATGCCCATTGTTTTCATACTTTAAAAAAACATTTTTGGTAATTGAAAATCTTGAAATTCGAGTCGTTTAAAATAACTTTGTATTTATTATACCTTTATATAAAACCTTGCCATCTTTCGCGATGCAGAGTTAAGCTATAAAGTTTCATTTTTGCGAAGATCATTTCTAGGAAATAGAAACCGTGTGGATTTGTTTACAGAGACATTGGAACCTTTTTTGATTCGCCGAATCAAAAGTCGTTTGTTTCAAATTAAGTTGAACTTGTCGTGCAACTTTTATGATGTTTATGTACTGACGATAATGATATTCGAAAAGTGTATATTTGAGTAACTTCTTAATTGATGGTTCTTTAAACTTTTCAATCTAAAAGTACTGCAAAAAGGAGTTTTAACTTAGAAAGTCTAGTGTAAACATTGAATATGCACATTATATGATCAAAAGTATCCGGGCACTTTCGAACTTGAACATTTTTTTCGAATTTCTCCAGAAAGGCTGAAGGAACTGCGCTTGAACTTCGGCCATGTAATGAGACTGTCTAAATTTACATTTCACAGTGACGATTCTGTAACGAGGAACTTTAGGGGTCCGACCAGAAATTGATAAAGACGAAAAGGGATTTCAACTTGCCCGATTTTACAGAAAGATGATAATGATTTGCAAATTTCATCAATAGTTTTGCTTAATATGTACTACATTCCTTATGCAATTTCGTCAGAATAGCACGTATATTCTAGAAGATATATAGGTTTTCTTTAAAAATCAGAAATTTTCCAGCATGTTCTTGCTCATAACATGCAAAGTTTTTCACCAAATTATACGATACTTACAGAATACTCGACAATATACTAGACAGGAATTGTATTAAAATGTGAAGTAAATACTTTTGAATATTAAAGAGAATATGAGTATTTGAAATAAACATTTTTATTGCGCATGTACGGTCGCGGAAAAAAAAAGAGCCACTCCGCATTATTTTGCTGTCATTCGTCGTGTATTAAAACAACATGTACAAATTTTCAGGGAATAAAGTCAAGTAAAAGGTTTCATGTTTAAATTTCCATAAGGGGCCATATACATATTTATAATAGCACTAACTTCCAATTTCCAAATGAAACACATATATTTCTTAATAAATTTCGAAACTAAATGAAAAATTATGCTGGAATACCAAGTTTCATCATCCCAACAGTTCTTGTTTAAAAATTATAAGCAAATGAAATTTTGACTTTCTAATGTTAAAGTATAATTTTGAATTTTTATCGATATCTTGAGAAATAATATAACTATTGAACTAGAATTTTTTTATGTATTATTATGAATTATTCTGCACATTTTACACTTTTACTTTTTATTTTAAAATAATTTTGAGCACATTATATTATTTATCAAAATTAATGTTAAAAAATTTTTGAATAGCAATACTTATAAATTTTAACAGTAATCGAAGCATATGGCAATTTTATAAGACTATGCAAAATTTCAGCATATTCGTACGAGAAGTTTTGAAGTTACATTAAGTTTTTTATTTTCGCTGTAAAACAATGCACTTCGGGGCGTTATACATGTCAAAACCGTTTTCATTATTAAATATAATCATTATACCACTTTATTTTATAGAATTTAAATATATAAGCATTTAACTATTTATATATATGAATTAAAATTTTATAAATTAAAATGGTGCAATGTTACACTATTTATATTTTACGCATAAGGTTTTACCGAATGAAAAATGTTGGTAATTGCTTTGAAAATAACATTTAAAGTGCAAAATAATTTAAAATGCTACTATCGACACTTAAACTCAAGCATAGAACTTCGCAATCCAAATGTGGAGACGACCCCATTTCTATTTAGAACAAAAAATGTCAAATATCTTCCAATCTATTAATGATATATTAACCAAAATTAATATCCTGGGGTATTTTGTAATCAGAAATTTATTTATGGCATCAAAAAGTATGTCGCCATTGATGATTTTGAAGTTAGTACAATTTTAAATATTTAGATGACACCTTATGGAAAGTTTTAATCTTAGAATCTTTTAGTATACGTTATTTCCTGAAGATCGGTACCTTTCTTTTTAATGCCAAATGAACGATCGCAGATTAACGCTGGGTGGCTCCTTTTTTTTCCCTCGTAGCGTAATTTTTCTTTTAGAATTTGGAAGCCAGATATAAAGGGCAACTTATGAGAAAATTCTAGTTTTCCACTATTATTAAGCATAACCATTGATGAAATTTGCAAATCGTTATCA